>JAVYIG010006720.1:0-72500 GCA_035222895.1 Strongylocentrotus droebachiensis | reverse complement strand
CAATCGCTCAGCACCGCCATTATTGCTAAGTTCTGAGGCGGGCAAAGTTTCTGTGCGGTCATTCACTACATCGTAATGCACCTTGACCGGGGAAGCGCTATTGCTGTGTACCAGTGGTTGCCCACTGATATTGTGGCTTCCTTTAGAGTTTGATCGGCATGGGCAACACCTCTTTCCCACCGACAGGAGCTTGGATATAAGGCGATCGAGCGGTGAAAGGGAGTGCATCCAAAGGGGCAGGAATTCCCAGTCCAGCAGTTTTTCTGGTAGAGCTTGTGGCCGTTTGGCTTGGAGGGTGTTGACCACTACGACAAAGATAGTAATTAAGATGATGGGAATACCTACGCCTAATAAGCACCACACACTGATGAGCGAAAGACCGAAGATGGAGAGGGGTAGGATGAAGAACATGAAGATGAGGTACATGATGGCGAACCAGCGGTATTTTGCGGTGGTGTTGCCCAGCTTCTTGGCCAGCATGATTGGAATATTTCGCATGAAAGGAATGGGATACCAAATGAGAATGCCAGAGATGTTGAAGAAAAGATGGCAGAGTGCAATCTGGATACTGTTTTCCAGCTTGTCCCCAGAGCTGGCCATGGCAGCGAGTAGACCCGTCGCCGTGGTGCCGATGTTTGAACCAAGGGTCAACGGGTACATACGGTCAAGGGTGATGACCCCTACACCAACCAGTGGTGTCAGGGCTGAAGTGAAGACCGAGCTGCTCTGGACCAAGAAAGTGATGCCAGCACCGACCAGAATGGCAGCGTACCCTGTCAGGTAGCGGAAGGGTCCAGGGAAGTCTGCATTCAGGGTCTTACGGATGATACCAGCAACACGACCCTTGAGAAGGGAGTTGAGTGCCTTGACCATCATGACGAGACAGCTGCAGAGCATGACCAGAGCAATTACGAGGAGGATGCCACCGATAGCTCGATCTGACAGACCAGTATTATTGAAGATGAAGTGGCCTGGATAAAAGAAAAAAAAGAAGGAAATATTAAAAGGTTGGTTTATTTCATAAAATACAATGCCAACAGATCTTTTTTCATAATTAGCAGGTCGCCGATCATGTAAGGACCTTTTTTTTTTCTTGTTCCAATATGTAACAATTTATGAAGAAAAAAAATTCATCCTTTCAAACTTAGAAAATATGCTTGCTTCATTTGGTAGGACTCAAAACACATGGAGTAACTTTAGAATTAAAAATTTGATATTTCTTTATACTTACATTTCTCAACATTGACCTTCGCCATCTGGGTGATCTGTCCCGAAGCCCCTGTGGCAGTGTTGCCACTGGGAGGTGTTGGTGTACCAGTAGCGTCCCACCATACAGGATATCCAGTAGTAGTCCTATTAAAGCCAGTGTCACTGCCGGAGGTGTTGAAAATATTTCCCCAACCTCCCCAACCGGTTGTATAAGTACGAGGGTAAGCAGTGGTGTTGGCAAAGTAGGCATTGGCTGTTTGGTTGACAATCTGAGGGACCTCTTCTGTCTTGCACCACACTTTCAGGAGGGACTGGTTCTCGGCCTCTAGCTCTCCAGTCGCAATCTGGGAAATTTTCTTGCTGTCAATCTAAAGAAAAAGATAAAAATAGAAAATATTTAGAAACGGAACAAATGTTATGATTTCATTTTGAACAGGATGTATTTCAGACTGGATTCTGTGCTGCTTGACATGACATATTAAAATCTAATCTGTATAGTGGCTAACTATAATGAATCCCTTCAGGATACATGTAGAACATGTCCTGAAAGACCACGTCTTTACACTGTCAACTTTTCTGTTTGCCTTACGGGTAACCCTACTTTGGGTACACATATTCAACTGCCTGTGTATAAAATCATCCTTTGTATCTTAAAATCACATTTTTGAAATTGTGCATTATCAAGATTTTAGTTTCTAAACGAACTCGTGTTCTCACCTGTATGATTCTCAAGGAAAACGGTTTGGTCAACACCTTCAGCAGTTCCAACTTGGCACCCTTCTTGGTCTCAATTTTAAAGGAAGCGACAATGAGGCTGGTCAGACGGTAGAGGTAGCCAGTTGCATACTCCAGAGGCAACAGACAGATCACACAGAGCCAGTTGAACATGTCGTGGACAACCGCCCCACCGAAGGCACGACGGAACTCTGACCTGTTACCAGACTGGGCCATGGAGACGATGGTGTTGGTGACGGAGGTACCAATGTTGGCTCCCATGATGATGAAGATGGCAGGTCTTACAGGCAGGACTGGAGAGGAAAATAAAATGAATAAAACATTTAACAATTGTGATCAGATCATTGGAGATAAAGAAAGAAGAAAAAATGCAAATACATACTTAATTTTTTTCTTCCAACTTGAACTTGGGATATAACTTTGGTAATTTTAAGGGAATTAGTTTCTCCTTTTTTTTTTTTTACTCCTTGACTTTTCAAATTGATTTGTTCAGCCTGGACACATTACACAACATCAAGATTATAACAAAGTACTCCCTTTTCCCCAATGACATAACTACTTCAGGCAAAATTGGGGAAGAAAGAATCTAGCAAACTTACTTCCAGCTGCTACAATGCTGACAACGATGGAGGTTGAGGTGGAGGAGCTTTGGACTAGGACGGTAGCCAGGATGCCGATCATCAGACCACAGACAGGGTTGTTGAGAAGATCGTTCTGGGAGAAGACTTCACCAGCCTCTTTACCCCCAAGGAGACGGAAGGCAGAGCTCATCAGATCAAGGGAACAGATGAAGAAGTAAAGAAGTACAATGATGAGGACAGGCTTGAAGATCCAGCTTACTAACACTCGGCTCATCTTGCCACAGCATGTTAGCTCTATAAACATAACGATGAAAATGGGATCGATTCATTAGCTTTGATGAAACTTGTAAGACTGGCTACAACAAAACAGGATTTTTGAACAAATCATTAAAAAAATAAGCCAATTCAAATAATGATAATGAAAAAAAATTGATCTTCAATCTATTCCGAGGTATTGCATAATTTTGATAACATAAATAATAACTAAATAAATAACCACTGAAACAAATCCATCATTCAATTATGTATACAAAAAAAAATGCAAAAGCTGTCCAAACAATGTAAGAAAATCTTGTAGACATTCTCAACTGAGTAAATAAATCGTACTGATAAATGATTACAAACAGATTATCAGCTTAAAGTAAACATGATCTGTTTTCTATTAACACTGTATTTGTTCTTGGTGTAGTATTAACAATATAAACTTGTAAAATACAACCAAGGTGATATACTGGTGTTTTTTTGTTTTTTTTTACTACATTCATTTTCTAATTTTTATCTCCCCCCCCCCCTTTATTGAGGGCAAAGAGCTGATTTTGCAACATCAAATGCTACCATTCACAAATTACACAGCAAACGAATATTTTGTTCTTCTTGCTTTTCCCCCTGTTCTGCAAAGACAAATAGCATTGAAAGCTCAAACCTATTTTTACAGAGAAACACATGGAAGGATTAAACGAAAATAGAAAGAAAGATGTTTTTCTGTCCCTCATGCACAAATAGCATAAAAACTGCATTGCTAATGAATTCCTTGTAAGGATGAGGTCATATCTTTCTATGGCGTGATGCATCACATGTACATCACAGGGCAAACTCAATAATAGCTACTACTAGACACACACACATGCTGTACATGTATCCTGCTCTGTAGATTTTCAATCCATCCTTATACGTCAATGCACACACTTTCACACACTACACACAATTGGGTGCCCACGCCTATGGAATGCATTCAGAGAATTTCTTCATTGTGCTTAGTGTGCGAGTAGAAGGGGGAATACAGGGAAGTTACATACACCGGCTTTTGTACCGGCATTTTGTGGAGCGCCACGTGGGGAAAGATCGGACTGTATTGAAATCCTCTTTCATAAGTGTAAGATGTGTCATGTATGATGCATATGGCTTTCGACGGACAGTATTCAATTGGTATATTAAAGCATATATGGTACTTGAAAGCATATTTGGGGGGAAATATGGGCCTTTCAGAATTGTATGAAAATGAATGCACGCTGTGATCATATCAATTTAAGTCAAAGTTAAAATAAAAATTACCATTTATAACTTACCAACTAGAACTATTAACCCCACCCCAACAAAGTTTTTTTCTTGAAATCTGTAAAATGCCTTCTTAAATTTTAAATTTGACAAAGAACAAACCAAATTAGACTCTACATGAAAATAAAATTTAGAATAAGCTGATAAAATATTATCAGTCAATCTGTTAGATGGAAAAAAGAGATTTATTAGAAAAGTCTCTTTATATTTTTTCATGGGGAATCATTTTGAGAATAATTAATAGGTCTAGATTCTAGATTGAATTCCAAAATGTCAACAATTATATTATAATCAGACATTATAGGTAATGTGTAGAGGTCTACTTATTATACTTCATAATCTCAAAAGAAAATTAATAGCAACAAAAATACAAATCTTTAAATTAATTTTATAATTCATGAAGTGCAAATTTGTTTAAACCATGTAAAGATACATGTGGAAAAACAATTGGTCTACAAGAGTAAAAGGTTATTTGCCCAAAACTCTTATATACTATAACATTTCCACTTCCAGAAAAAGGGGGTAGCTTTCATATATAGATAATTAGATAGATCTAGACCCCTAGTCAAATTTCTAACAAATGCTAAGTATTAAGGTATACCATCTGATTCCAGTGCAATGCAGACTCACAAAGTTACTTCTTCAACATTAATCACAATGTTTAATTAATGTCCAACAATCCCAGGACTTGATCAAAATTAAACTAAAATGACTACACTGTCCAACAAACCTACATGTACATTCTGCCTGTCTTTATTCTTTGAGAATACAATCTAGATCTATTATTTAATCTAAGACTAAAACCAAACTCAACAATCATTTTCATCATATTCATAAAAAGGCTAAATCCATACAAATTCCAAACCTTAAAGATAACATAAGCTGGATTAAACTAATGGCCTAATCCAACAACTAACAACTATGACTGTAAACAATATTCAAACAGCTGTTTTTCTCATATTAATAATTATTATTATCTGACTTAAGTCACAGTCATATGGGCCAATTAAATTATGGGCATTTATGATGAAGTTTACATCTTGACTCTTGTTCAAGTTGCTGTACAACACACATCATACATCGTTAAAACATCTATTAAAACTACGGCAATACATCATATCATGATCATCATTCTTTGCTGCCCTCATATTTGTCGCTAGAATCCTTGTCCTAATAAAACTGTAATACTAAAAGTGACTACCGGTAGACCCTAGTCCAAATTCCCATTCTTAATTAATTAATTTCTATCCTTAAATTCATGCTTTCTCAAGTCTTGATAGACCTAAGTTGATTATGAGCTTTCTAATTCTACACCTTAATCCGTAATTAGTCCATCTGACTTAAGAATAAGATTAAGAATTACTAAATCTATTGCTTGACCAACAACAATTTGCTGCTTTGTTTTGATCTAGATAGTAGACTCTAGACCAGATCTAGATGACTAAATCTCGTGTAGGGTCTACTGTAAAAAAGCCCACAAAAAAAGGTAAAGTGACAAAAATCTCCCACAATCTGTCAAGAATTATTTACACTCCCATCCATACCATTAGTTATTACCTTACTCAGACGCCAGAAAGCCAACCATCAATTCATTCAGTTCAATCTCAATCAACATCATGACATGGTCAAACAGAGCAGGTTTATCTTTCACTTTGTCTTTTAAATTCTATTTCATTTTCAGATAGATCTAGTCTACAACATTACAATTACAATATTAAACTGTCACAAACCAGTAAAGACAAAATCTAAAGTAAACAGTCAAAACTTTACAAAAGAAAATAAAATTAAAAATGATATTGATAAGAATTCAAAAAATGAAATGTTAAGTTGAAACCATCTTGCAAATACTAAAAATAAAATAGGTGCATGCCATGATTGTTGACTGATTAAAAAAAAAAGAATGAACATACCATTCCAAGGTGTGCTTGTGTCTTTCAGTTCAGACAGGGCCCATGGATCCTCCACCTCCTCCTCCTCCTCCTCCTCACTGGCGCCAGCAGGAGGCTGTTCGTCTGCAAGCAGAGTGCCATCTCGTTTCTTCTCCTTCAAATTTTCGTCCAAATCCAAATCAAGAAGAACATCTCCGTTTGCAGCATCAGTGGCTCCCAAATCAACCTGAAATTACAAAAGAAGAGAGTTATGTGTAAAAACATAATCATAACAAACATCAGTCATGAGCCGGCGGTAGAATATTGAAACATTGAGCTGACGTAAAAAAAACAGAACTTTTGAGAGAAAAGAAATCTTCGACTTCATCACAAATTCATGGCAAAAATATGTGCAAATTACCTTTCGAACCTCCCATACAATTTGGTTTGTAGTTAGATCGGCAAGATCTACCACAGAATAAGGCGGAGGTGGTGTTTGACTCGGACTAGGTATCCTCGATGGGACCAAAAGAGGTAAAATAACTTCAGAATCCTCCATTTCAGGAGTGCTACTTCTTGGTGGCTGTGTCTCTAGAAAATTGGAGGCAACCATCTTGCTCGAGTGTCAGACATTAACTGAGATATTTTGGTAAGCGCCAAGTGTCGCGTATTCGAACCCAGCCAATCAGCACGTCGCATATCGGAACCTCCCATGACGTATCCCTTCATTCATATAGTTATTCGGAATCGGACGTACATGTGATGGCTCGTGGTGTTCACATGATCAGCAAGTCCATTTATTTATAGGGGTGCTTGTACTCTTAAATAAAGTTGGGTTAGAGTAAGCGGCAATATGTTTATCAGTAGTATCAAAATTCATTCTCAAATACAATAAAAGTTATTTTTTTTACTAAAATTAAATCCTATACTATCAATTTTTTTGGTAAATACACTAATTTTCAAACCTTTTACCCTCGTTGTATAGTCGATATAGCCCAATCTCTCGTTGTAAACATACGGCGAATTTGAGCACGTGTGGAACATAAGATAATACCGATATTGTACCGTGGATGAACTTGTTTATTAGCCGGTACCTTTCTTTTGTCGATGTAGGTCCGTTAGATTTATATTGGCGCGCGCCCTGTTGTAGAATAGGAAGTAGGTCTCCGGCTACTCCGTATATAGTCAACGTGAGGAATAGAGATGGTATTATTGTTTACATATAGTTGTCTGTACTGTAATATACATAGTAGTTTGAGTTTAGTTGCAAAACTTTGAAGGTTGCTTATTCCAAATCTATCTATGATGTTGTTTTTGTGATAAGTTTGACAAAAGTTATAATTTACTGATTTTCTGCTTTGCAAAGTTTATGTGTTATGGTTAAAATGCAGGTTATTTTTGAAAAAAAAACTTTTTAAAAAAAATAATTTACTACGGTACTACAAAGTAGGCTGAACTGACACACCGACCAGTCTTGTTATTTTTCCTTCGAGCTAATTGACATATAGGCCTACTTCAGGTGTATATCTTTTTTTTTTAAACCTTCCAAATGGGGTTTTGATTATTAATATTAGAAATATTCAATAGACCTAACTATATAAAACATGACTGAAAACTTGAACAAAATAAAAAGAAAATAATTCATTGACACATCTCTTTAGATAATACAAATATTGTTCAAATTATAATTATTTAAAAAATGGCCCACACAGGTCACTGTAGTGATGGCCCCCCTATTCAATTTTTCGAATTTGAGCAAAATCAGGAACCGACGAATTCCTCCATTCACAAATGCACGGAGGTAACGTTTCCTTTGTTTTGTGTGTGCACGTGCAATGTACTTGTCGGAATGCACTGTCTTCGCTATCTTCGAGCTTTATGGAAGCCTTCAATGACCAAGCATGTGTATTTTGTGGTATATATATATTATAGGACGGGCCCATGTTGATGGAACGTACACGGAACTACCTAGGCCATGTACCTATATCATGTTGATGAGTCATTCCTTCATAAACATCTGAATAATAACAAGATTGAATAAGCACCCTGCCCTAGTCATGTCACATAAAAATAGTATAGTCTCGGAAGATTCCAATAGACGAATAAAATGAATCTACATCCTCCATTTAATTCATTAATAATTTTCGTTTAATTGACGAGTAAATTCGGAGGCCTAATATATACTGACCACGCAAAAATGATTTATAGGCCTCATACTATAAAATAACGAAATAGTATACTAAATATAACAAATAACATAGTTTTGTTTCATGTATTCATATTTTGTTTTGTTAAATTTGTTTTGCATGGTAAAGCTGCTGCCCATTCTAAGATTCAAGACTCTGTATTACTGAGGCACATGCATACTTATGTTATAAACATGCATTTTCCATGCTGATCATCGTGTATGTTGTATTTCCATTATTCATTAATGCGAGCATAACAATAATAGTTTTTGTTTCTAATTCTAAAAAATGAACGATTAAAAAACATAACAAAACAACAACAAAAAAATATTGGGGAGGGACAGGGTCCGAAGTTTGTCCCCCACTTCCCCCTTCCCAGGTTTGGCCAGCCTGTAATTTGTATGTGGGGAATGATTTAACCTTGAAGTTCTCCTCCACATGCACGACCGCTTAATGTGAGAGGAAGGTCACGACTTCGGATAGCTGACCTATATAGCACTGATCATGGACTGACCCTATTACATTTCTGTTTCTATTTTTGTTTGTATTTTGTTATAGGGATTTATTTTCCTAGGTAAAATTTCTTTATTCATCCCTTCCAAAATCTATATTGAGAATATGTGGAAACTGTATGGAATTATGACGAGGGCTTGTATTATTTTGTGTGTCAAGATATAACGAGTATTATATTCACTGTGTATATAGATATCAGATGTGTTATGCACTTAATTTTGTCAAAAGTATATCCGTCTAGTCAAATAACTGAATATTGTCAAATCTATACGAATTGTATTAGATGACTCTAAATATTTTTACAGCCTTAAACAAGAGGTTCACCAGAAAATATATTTAATGATTCATTTCATTTCCAGTTCTGACGATTCCCTCTTTGCCACAAAATAAAAACTATTATAGAGAACGCCCCCCCCCCCAAAAAAAAAAAAAAAAAAAAAAAAATCACGAGTCCGGACTAGCACGGTCCATGCGCTTTTGCTGTTGACCACAATACTATGTAGACCCATTATGATATGAATCATCATTAATGCTAGTGGAAGAGGCATAATAGCAAGAAGTCTTGATATAAGTAAATGAATGTGATTTAATTACTCATCGTATTTAATTTCCAGTTCTATGTATAATTGAATTCGAAGATAATACGACACGTAACATAAACAAAATAAATATATGATCTGATGAAAATTATCACACTAGCAATTATTTTGTAAATTGCCTACAGTCATGATACAAATTTATATCAAAAGTTTCTAAGTGTGGAGATGTCATTCAAATAATAATGTTTCAATGACTGACCTTTTATAATGTGTGTTTCATTACAGAAATTTTGCAATTACTTGAAGGAATGTCTCATAACATATTTTGTGGCATTCGAATATCAACATTGGAAGAAACTAATCTCTACTTAGGGAGCATGGTTTGTCATAGTTTTCTCATGATTAATGGTTTATATTTCACACAATATCTTAAAACTATGACCTCTGTTACTAGATTACATTACACATTACTGGACAGGTGTAAGCTTTGAAACAAAGCGCGCAATATTTATGTTAGGCCCGTATTGATGCTTTAGTTTATTTGGTTATACAACTTTGTCTACCTAACTTGTGAGCTGCTCTGATCAGTATACATGACATTTTCACGCTATAGTAGGTTTTTATAAAAGTTAACGGTGCATGGAGTTGAAGTTTTGTCAATGAAATCGTCTGTACCTCGCTCTTCAAAAGGCATAATGCACAAAAAGCTCACAATTCAATCGATAAAGACCCTCCCCCTTGGTCTCATTCAGAGCAATTGCTTTTGTTTGCGCGGGGCGGGAAATTTGAAATGGTAAACAGTGGAAGCCTGCTCTCATAGTTTGTATTTATAATTATGCACGGTGCACGCGAGGCGCCTAATGTCCAGTATTGGTGGTACTGTGGTATACGCATATACGTGAGGTATCTGTATAGGCGGCATAATGCTCTACCAGCATTATTTTCCGATAGCTTGAGGTATAGACTCAAGTCACTCAACGCTTACCTTTTCAGCTTTTCTTCTGAAGAGATTGCAATTAAATATCAGATTGGTTTCAGTTTGAAGCACCATTGGTTAGTTATATCAGGGAGTTGAATGTTTAAATCCTTTTCTTGTCCTTTTCTCAATTTTGGTGGTAACAATTTCATTTGGATAAATGCCAAGTACTATTATATATTGAAATCAGAAAGCGGGAATAGTAAACCGTAAAGTGATCAGTGGTATTGATTATGGTTTACATGCAGACAGTTATTGTTCACGTGCAAGGTAGATGGCACTTACATGACTGTCATGATTTCTTTATGATATGATAATACTCTTCCCCTTGAAAATTGAAACCGGATTTACTCGGTTATAAATTAATGGTCAGAACCGGACAAGGCCTATGATTATACATACATAATGTATGTGCGTGTGTATGTGTGTGTCCACATTTATAGGCCTTGAACACAAGAAATAATAAAAGTGTGTGTATATAATTTATGTTTTATGAGCATCTTGAACTTTTTTTAAGGTGGAGATTGAGGGTATAAGTCTTAATACAGTAACATGAACATGGCCTACTAATAGACATAATAATGTTGTACTTTTAGAACAATGTATACATGTTTATCTTTTTTTTAAAGATTGAAAAATAGCATCTGCATGTGCTTGTAAAATCTTCTCATTAAAATTTTGCGACAATTTACATAATTTTTCTAGGCATTCTTTCCTTCAAAATATCATTAGGGGGGGGGAAGAGATATGAAATTTGATACTAATTGCACTGTAAAAAAAAATTTGTTCATTGGTAATTTTTACGTATTTTTTCCATGTAGAATTTACTTGAAAACATTAGTTTTGCAACTTACGCACTAAATTTAAGTCTTGCTAACTCAAACTTTCAATTTAGTAGAACATACGTGGAATATGTAAGTAAAATCAAATACATAAGAACTTTAAGTAATTTCAGCTTGTATTAATTTAGTAATTTTAACTCAAAATCAGAAATTATACGTATTACTCAAACAATTTATGTTGATTATTCTTATCTTTTTAAAGTAAGGACCGATGCAGTGCGTAATAGAAATATTTACATAATTTATGAATATTCATTAAGACCAAATTAAACTCTTTTTTAAATAAAACAATTTTTTTTTGTGGTTGAATGAAAATTTAAGGACTTTAAAACATTTACTAATTCATTTAACATGGCTAAGCAAAGACAAGACAATTTTTAATTCTTACCCAGTTCAAAACAAATCAAAACTTGATATTTCAGGAAATTGTCAACCAATTTTCCTTTTAAGATGCTACGATCAAGTATATATAAAATTTGGAGCATTTCAATATGTGTAGAAATGAAGCGTATGTGTTAGTGATTAGTGATTAATCTTAAATAGAAGTAGTGAATGATTAGTGGATGTTACTTGTTAGATTAGATGGGTACCAAATCGTGCAATATGTAATCCTATCATAGCTTTTTTTTTAATTATCTAAAATGATTACAATACTTAAATTATTTACGTTAATGTAACTCGATTTAACTGAGTAAAAATTTATTCAGCAAAATAAGTAAATTCTACTTAAGATGCCGTAGGTAATATTTCCTTAATAAAAATAAGGCAATTCTTTTCCTCAATTTTATTGAGTTATTTCGACTATTATTTTTTTACAGTGTGGAGTACACGTGCACTTGCACATTACTGTATCATGAGTAGAAAAAAGCCAACGCAGGATAATTTTGTACATAATTTTAGCAACGAAAACGAATTTTATGACCAAAATTACGTACTGCAAGTAATTATTAGTAAATCAAAGGATGACGACAATAATTTGTATGCATGGTGAATCAACGGCAAAACATTATTTTTTTAGGCTACAAGCCAACACTTGCACTCATTATTATCATGAGTAGTTTAAAAATGAAGGATAATTATTTTGATTGATTATAACGTGACAAAACAGTAGTTCTAATCTCCATGAATAGAAGACAGTCACATACAAAAAAAACCTAAGGAATTATTGACCTAATCTAAAATCTGCTAGGGCCTACTAATTTTCATGCCACGTTCAGGTTCTTCTTATTGTTGCGAAGATATTCAAGATGAAAGGTATATAGGCAGAAGAGTGGCCATCCAGTTTATTAGGGGTCAGAGATTACTTCATTTGGAATTGAATACACTCCAAATTAAAGTGAAATTACTGTGAAATCCGCTAAAAAATTATGGTTAAATAACTCCTTTGAGAGTGAGCCTTACTTTATTGAGCAAGGATCCCACTGTAGACGAAGCGATCCCTAATAGAGTGGTGAAGTGATGTGACGTCATCAACAAAATTATTTTGGGAATTTCTCACTTTTGTCTTCATTTTCCAAAAGAGCATCAAAAATAATGTCCAAACGTCGAAAACCAATTGAATAGGTTACAAAAATAGATGATTGGGGAAAAATGCACGATCAAGGTTTTAAGATTGATTATTATAGTTTTCTTACAGCTTTACCAACTACAACCTTGAAATAAAATTACAGAAGGTGACTTTCACGTAGCTTTCTGTTATCAGTCGTCATCACTAATCAAGATAGCAGCCTGATTCTAAAATCAGATTGTGACCTTTGTAAACTGAGACGTCAGGTTTCCAGGGTATGGTCATATTCATCATGGTCAAGTTCAATCGTTCCACAAGCACGCCCTCACATGTTATGTACAATAAGAAGTGGGGGTTTATTACTGACATATTTTTAGTGGCGTATTCAAAAATTTTCAAACGGAATCCGGCCCTAGACGGGGGGGGGGGTATTTCTAGTTATTTCTATATTTATTTTAGTATAGGGGGCAATATCGTTTAGTCATCTAGCTAGTTGCACATGAACGTTAAAATGCATTTGCATGATGATTTTGATAGACACATGCCTTTTAGGGATATTTTCTTACTTCGATATTTCTTTCTCTTCAATTATGAGCTATTAACATGCTTTCAGCCGAATGCTCTTTTTCAATTAAACCTGCAGAGATGAAAGTTCTGTCACAGCACAATATCCAACCTTGTGTCAAACAAGGCAATACACCATTGATTTCCGTTCTCGATATGATTATGAACAGTAAGTGTTCATTTTGACATTGACAACATTTTGGTTAAATTAGAATATCAATTTAATAATTTATTTCTAGTCAATTTTGGATGAATGTGACTACGCAAAAGTCAATGCAGACGAAATACATATTATGCATGGGCAGAATATTATTGTCGCTCGTGGTGATGTCGATGATGATGACTATAATGAAAATGGTCAGAGGCGGCGGAGCGACTTCCAAAGTGGGGGGGGGGGCACCAACAAAATCGGGCATTTTCTGGATAAAAAGGGGCACCTCCAAAGGGAAATCTCAAAGCGAAAATATATTTTTTTTTAGACATTAGTATTGTGATTACATTATCAGGGATGATTTCAATATTTATTTCTCTTTAAACATTGTATAAGATATTGCTTAAGCATCACACCTTGCAGTTGGGTGTGATGGTCTGAAAATTCATTTGCGAGCGATTAAAGCGAGCGAGGAAACAAACTAAGATTTGTGAGGTCGCAGAGCGAAAAATTACATCTTATAAAGAGGAAACACCCAATCCTGATGGGGTTATAAGCACATTCTCATAACAGAAGACTGAAAAAGACCTTTGATAAGTAACATGATTGTGATATCTATAAATGCGAGCGAGCGTAGCGACTCTCTTTGGGGGATATTGCTTTTAGTCGCTTGAAATTAGGGGCACGTTTAATGATGAGAAGAAAAGGGGACACTTATCGAAAGAGATGACACTTGTTAGAAAAGAAAAGGAGCACGTGTCAAAGTACAACGGGTAATTATCAGAGGTGAAAATGGGGCACTTCTTACACCTTAAAAAGGGGCACTCACCAGGGATGAAAAAGACACTTATGAGAATGAAAAAGGGGCACTAATAATAAAGGGAAGTGTGCATTTGTTGAATAAGAAGGGGCACCGATCAGATTTTAATAGGGGCGTTTACTAGAGAAGAAAAAGGGCACTTATGAGAATGAAAAGGGACTACTTGCATAGGTGAAAAGGGGCATTAATAGGAGAAGGGGCTCTTTTTTAAATGGGGGGAGGGGCACTTGTCAAAGTAAAAGGGACACCACGTAGATTTGAATAGGGCAATTATTAGAGGTGAAGAGGGCGCTTATCAAAAGTGAGAGGGGTGCTTCTCGTACCTGAAAAGGGGCACTTACTAGAGAATAAAAAGGGCACTTATGAGAATGGAAAATGGACACTTATTGCAAAGGACAATGGGAACTCGTCGCCGAAGGAAAAGGAGTACGTGTCAAAATAAAAGGGGCACTTATCAGAGGTGGAAAGGGGAAGGGGCACCTTTAACAAATAATAGGGGCACTTGTAAAATTAAAAGGGGCACTTTGTATGTAAAAACGGGCACTTCTTACAAAGCTAAAGGGGCACTTTTCCTATGTAAAAAGGGGCACTTTTGATGGTTCTTGAAAAAGTGGGGGGGGGGGCACTGCACCCCCTGCCCCCGGGATCGCCGCCTCTGATGATGGTGATGGTGGTGGTGATTGGGGTGATATGAAGTGAAATCATTTATTTAGTATATAGAATCGGTATAAAAACCATGGAAAATCGATAAGTCGGCAGTGTAATCGGTAATATAATTGCAGGGCCCTCAGGGAGAACATCAGTATTATTAATAATAGTGAGGCTACCCTGGGTAAACAACTAAAACAAGACATATTATTATTATCACATTCTTTCATGTTCCCAGCGACACCCGTTGGGAGAAAGACACACGATCCAGCACGTACATGCACTTCACAGTCATGACAGGATGTACGTCAAACATCCTGATGTTTACAGAGATTATTCTTCGCAGAACATTAACGATCGAGGCTCTTCGAAGATAGCATCTCAACAATCCTCTCTCCATTAAACTATCATTGAAAACAACTTTTCTTTAATGAAGCACAGATTAGCACTAATTGCACTAATTGACATTGACAAGATAATCTGCATACGTCTTGATGTGATGCGCTTAATCATGACAATCAAGACGGATCGCATCCCGACTTGGAAGGTAAATAAGATCGAGATCTCCCATCAGCGATGGCGTATAATGAGGATGCATTTAGTGCGTACATGACTGTAGCTAGGGGCGGATCTAAGAGTATCTGGAGGTAAGGGAAGGGGCGAATTTTCCCAATAGCATCTCCCCTCCCTTGGAACATAGTTATGTGAATCTCACCACTTCTCCAGGCTTTTTTAAGTGGGAGAGATGGGGGGGGGGGGGACAATTAGAATCTGCCAAATATGACTGGGAAGGGGGAGGGGTAAGTGAGTTTAGTGAAAATTATAGAGGTGGATCCATTGCTCTTGCGTTACGAGGGAGGGGTTGAGGCATTATTAGGTCTGAAAAATCAAGAGTCATTATATTTTTACAACCACCATAGCGAAATAATCTTACATAGTCTTTCATGTTTGATATAAAGGCTCTTGAATAAAAGAAAAGGACATCAATCAATATCCCATCTTCATACCACCATTGTTTTGTTTTCTTTGCTGTCACCGGGATCTAGCTTTCAACTCTCATCATCCCATCTCTTCCCCGCAGCTATATTAGTTCGACTCTACGTGCGTCAGGCAAAGCTCTCTAGCGACTCTATAAACCTGCACTCTGTAAATTGCCTTAATATATTTAATATAATCAATGGCGTCATAGTAAGGTCATGAATATTCAACGAAGCTATCTTTGATCTTCTTATTTGTGTGATGGCCTTTACAGAATTGAGTTCGTAAAGAAGCTTGGATTCATTTGGAATCGAATTTAGATGCATCCAAAATCAAGACAATATTCTGATACCATGGACTCAGCATGCTGAGGCATAATTATAACGATTTTCTATTTTAGAATAAAAATTGTTTTATACGCAGCACTATAGGCTTACGGGCATATTTCTGTTGCATTGGCTGACGTCACTCGCTCAAAATATACACTTTCCAATTTTTTGGTTTGTTACAGCGAGGGAACAGCGAACAAGAACAAAAAGGTGAAACTTTATAGCAGTGAAAATTTAATTTGTCATGAAAATGATTGAACTGTATGGAGAAGGTAAACATACAAACTACAGATAGACCGCATCATTGCCTGAGTCTGAGGGTGGTATTACGGTGGTGCTGCCTGTTCCATGCCCCTCCCTGCTTCATAATACACGTAGATTTGTAGGCGTATAATAATGTTTGCAGTAATTACTGCACATGTACTTTATTCTGTCAGAGAATTCTTGCTTGCTTGTTTGCTTTTGTCAAAGAAACTTTACGAATAATTGTTCACAAAATTCGTGGATCCGCCCCTGAAACAGGATTTCCACGATACTGCGCGGTTGAGATTTTTCTTCTTCTAAGAATTCTGATAATCTGTTATTAAGTTTGATTACGGATAACGCTCTCAATAATACGTCTACATTCATGAGACTAACACACTTAATATAATGAAAAGCCTGTATATTACACATAGTTGTTTTGATAAATTTCGTTTAAGCGGGGGGGGGGGGGGGAGCGGACAACGTAGGAGCTCGATAAATTTATTTATTTTTTACATCAATAATGTTAGAAGTTTGCCTTTAGAGGAAGCAAAGATCATGCTTGTGTGTTCTTTCTTGAATATTGTAAAAAACGGATTTTCCAAGGATTAAGTAGCAGTGCGATTATTCATGCACATGCCTCTCTTGTAAAGTAAAATCGAAGGACATTTTATGGAAAGGTCACCGTCACATAATTTTAATTTCATTAAATAAACAATAAAAAAAAAAGGAAAAAGAAATTACAGCGTGGGGGAATATTGAGTAATGGAACACCACCAATCTAATTTTATCCAAGATGATTACATGAGCTGAAAGGGACAGACTAGAAGAAATCAGTATGATTTGAATAAACAATAATATTGAAGGTTGAATACATAATGAGGCATAGAAATGGCATGGCAGATGGAGGGAATTGGAAATTACATTATGAGCTCAACTGAGGGGCTAGTACACCAGAATTCAGGAGTACCAAAGAAGAAAGAGAAAAATACATCTGATGTGGTCGATGTGAACTTGAACAAGATCATGCTCTCCGCAGGATGATCACATGATCAGATAGACAACCAGAATCTCCAGCGTGTTCGGAAATAAAAGACGACGGTTGACGTAAGTAGCTGGTCCTGCCCTGATCTCTGTTCATGAGTACCCCAGTCACATCGGGGGTTGGGGGGGGGGTGGCACCCGTCTTACTAGATGGATAGAATGGCCTGTTAACAAGGTCCCCGATTAATGGGAGAATATAGGTAAGGGTCATTTTCTCCTCTCCCTTTCCGACACTTTTCGTTTCTCTTGTCTGTCTTTGTTGCCATTTGAAGGAGGGAGGGGGCGTTCCCCTCATGCCCCCTGTCGATACGCCAATTGAGTAACTATCGGGCAAAACACACGAAGTCTTTAATGATATGGCCTATATTACATTGGCGGGAGCTAGAAGTGAAATTAAAATTGTCACCATCTTTTATGAGGAACAGGTGGAAAGAAACCAATATAGCTCAAAATCAAACAGTTCGGTTATTGCTTTTTTATTTTGAACGTTTTGACAGTTCGAAGTGCTATACGTGAGGATATTAATGACGTAATGTTATATGAAACGATGAGGATAATAGTGTGGATGGGGGGGGGGGGGCGTTTCCGATTTATAGTGACACCGCCAATTTCATTAATTTTGTGATTTTAATTAACAAATTTTCTTTTAGTTCGAGCTCTGTGTATCACCAAAAAAGAAAAATAGAGAGATAAATTTCATAAAGTATTTTCTGAAGTGATTTAAATTTAAATTTTAATAGCTGTCACAGAGAATTTTAACAGAATCACTTGCCTACATACACAGCGACAAGAAAATAACATTTCAGGCATTCACGTATACTAATTTATTGATGTACAGTGCACATATTGTATGGTTGGCCTTGGTTTGCAATATAAAATTATGAATTGAAATTCGTTATAAGCTATCCACATAATTAAGATAAGCTTTGATTTTGTAGATCTCAGACTGTACGGAGTGGACATTTACTCTTGAAGGAGTCATCAACATCTTAAAAGAAGAAGTGAAATCCACTCTCAAAAGAGCAATTTGAACCAATTATTCTTTAGAGTGGAATCTAAGTTGAAATGATTTCTATAGTCTGGAGTGGATTCAATTCCAAAACGAAGTTATCCATTATACGACTCCTAAAAATGTGATTTTTCGTTCCTCTACATGCATGAAGAAGTGCATTTTGTAAGAGACTTTTGGCTTTATGTTTTCGACGGCAGCTTGGTAAGGATTATTACCTATATCATCAATTCGAGGTAATATTGATGCAAGCCGCTGAGGTAAACACAAGAGCTCACAGATTTTCCAAGCATGTACGCCATCAATAATCCCACCAATGTATGATCGCCCACATCATCGTTGCCATGGTAACGGCAATGACGGAGATTGGTACTTCTGAAGTGGTCGGGATGAAGAGGATGGCGGCATTAGAATCGATCTCTCGGCAATCAAAGCATTTGAATCTTAGCCTCAGGTGATGTCTTTCAAAACACATGAATAATATTATTGATGGACGAATTAAAGTCAAATTGTAGTCACATCGAAAACTTAAGCAGTATTTCACTATCAATAACCAAAGGTAGATTCAGGGACGTAATTGGGATTGGGCAAGTGCCCCCTAGCCCCCACCCCCCTCCCCCCACAAAAAAGAAGAAAAAAGAAAGAAACGGGAATTTATACAAAAGGAAAAAAAGGAGCATGGGATTATGACATTTCATTTCTTCTTCTCCTTCTTCTTCTTCTTCTTCTTCTTCTTCTTCTTCTTCTTCTTCTTCTTCCTCCTTCTTCTCCTCCTCCTCCTTCTTCTTCTTCTTCTTCTCCTTCTCCTTCTACTTCTCATTCTTTTTCTCCTCCTCCTTCCTTCATCTTCTTCTTCTCCGATGTTTCCTTTCATTCTTCTTCTCCTTCTTCATTTTCCCATTCTCTTCTTCTTCTTCTTGCTTATACGTGGTATATTCGTGGTTATACGATTATAATAAAAATTGTTCTTTAAAATGCTTTTAACGTGTGCCTGAAATTCAAGTGCAATATAATTGTTTTAATTAAACAAATAGATCTAAATCACCAATCTCTCTTTATAAAAATTACCCAAATGAAAAAAACATCGTAAATTTCCCTTTTAATGCAGGTTTCCTTCAAATACGCAAAATGTATCCATTATCTAAAAAATGTTCAACGTAATATTTTAAAAGGTAGGTCACATTTTAGTCCATTGTATGGCAGGAAAATTCAGCTCATGTCAATGCCATCAGATATTCATGCATGTATTCTTCAATTACGTAATGAATTATGTCCGTTTTGGAATTAAGAAACGTTTTGAAGCAGGGCTATATATTCCCATTCTTTCATCTAAGCCACATCGAAGTGGAGATGAATGATTCTATCCTTTCATTCAGCTAGGTGTTGCCAATTTGGCTCGTGAGATAAAGTGTTGATAGGCTAAGACATGAATGGAATCCTTGGCATGATATCCGGCAGTATGCCATATCTTAATAGACGTCATATAAATGATAGCTCCCATTGACTAGTTATTATCTTGATCTTTGATCTTAAGTTGTCACGTTGAGTTTGTCAATGCCAGCTACTCACTACAACCTGATATCATGATTTTACTGTTTTAAGTGGAAGCTATAATTTACAACTTGTTTGGAGCTTCTACAGTATAATGTAATAAATCATCAAAGTAATTCGGGTACTGTCTGCGGAATTCATGTTGGATTTTAAAAAAGAAGAAACTATGAGGGTACAATGATTGGGTACGATTGGTAAATAATATAGCAAAGGAAATTAAGATATTCTTAATTCTTTTCGTAATTTGTGAAATTTTATCTTAAAAAAGACCTCAGCCATTCAGGGAAGTACCATTACCATTTGGGCTACTGAGCGTAGACAGTAATTTTTCTTCAAGATGAAAAAATTACCATCCTGCATTATTTTGATTCTAACACTAAAAAATAAATCAAGCACTACCAGACTAGTGAATTTGTGAGAAATATACAAATTTTGCATATTGTTAATGCAGACTTCACAATCATTAGGTAAGAGCATGGTAAGAGGGGGTGTGGGTTTGTTTGTGTGGTCGAAAAATAAGGTTAAGCCCTATTAGGGGGGGGGGGGGTGGGCTATTATTTTCAGTCACTTCCTATATGAGGACATAATGAACGATGATATTACACCAAGGTTTATTATTATCTAAGATGATAAAGGTTTTGATAAATAATGATGCAAATGTTTCTATCGAAGACATTCTATTTGTGATCACCACGTGTATACCTGCATGTATAGCAGGATATAATGTTCATGATTTATTTCCCGATACATCCATTTCCCCTGTCTCTCGTCAAATCTATTTATGGGTATGGGTATAAATCATAACTTTCATATTCAGAATGTAAAGACCGTATAATAATTATAAGTGATTAGTTTCCTGTAGTCTGTATTTATTCAAACAAGGGTGGAGCTAGAATTTTAGAAAGACAAAATTCACCAACATCCCCCATATTCTCAGAAGGGGGGGGGGTATCCTGACGAGTAATCCAAACGTGAAAATCATTTTACGAACTAAGATATTGGGGAAGGATTTAAATTAATTCCGACAAGCTTTTCTCCGATTCTATTTTTCTTTTTTCCTCACCCTGGGCCCCGTCGTACAAAGAGTTGCGATTGATCCCAATTAATCGCAAGTTTGCAGTATCCTATCTCTTATATCAGTCGCAACTTATTTGCGAATACGGTGCCCTGGTATATCCCTTTCCTTTGTTTTTGTTACTTCCGCAGGGGGGCTATATACCCCTCACCCTGCAGTGTTTGTGGTAATCCTAAATTGTCTATAACAGGGGATTATATCTCATTTAATCTTGGAAATACATGAGATCATCTAAGAGATTAAGAAGAAAAAATATGTTGAATGAGGAAATAACATGAAAGGGGGATCTTGAGAAACGAATGGAAATCACATGGACGGATAGCTTGAATGGCGCGGATATCACAGCGGGGATTATAATGAGATAAAGAAAGAGATAGATGAGGAAAAACAACCAGCATGCAACAAAGACACAAATGATTTGTTTAGTATCGACTGAGGTGAAAATTGGTAGTATCCTAATCTCTCATATCCTGCAAAAAAACTTTGATGAGTCTGATAAACCAATCTTTTATCAGGATATAATGATACAAGTACAGTATCCAGTCAGATGTTTTATGTGCCTTTCGAAATGACTGATATTTTATAGACGGGAAATTAAAATCATATAGCGAAACAAAGTTTCGAACAACCGAGCAATACACAAGTATCTGCATTTAGAATTGTATCATCACTTCCAAGCAATATTTTTGTGCGTCATTGTATGGCTTAGACAAATACAAAAACAGATTTCACGGAAGGTTTCAAGGATTATTACCTTTGTTTATTCATTAGTGTTATTTGTTTATGCTTTCTGGCGTCCTCAATTTGGCAGTGACAGCTTTACAATGTTATCGTCAAATTTTGACTACCGCTAATTTGACATTAAAATGACATGACAATATATTTTATTAACGCTCAATTGTCACTGTTCAACAACTGATACAAAGCAAATATAATTATGCTCTGATGAAAATTACATGAATATCTTCCCAGATCTTTAATGATCAATCTCTATGACTCTTCAGAGTGATAAATATAGTTATGAAAAGATAAAAACATTATCTACCAAGGATAAAGCATAATGTTACAATCATTTCACACCAAGAAGTCAGACAAAAAGATATTCCATCATTTACAGGGAACAGTGTACTTCTATATATACAAAATGATCTGAATGGGTACGGCGTTGACTTCGTGTGCGACGCATGGGGTTCTACTTCATAGATTTTCAACAAGGCAATGTTCATGGAGAGTTCAGAATAATTATGTCTAGGCCTAATAATTATGTGCCCGACTATGTGATGCTGTGGTATAATCGGATCAAAGACGTCGTCTGCAAGCATATTAATGTCTGCACATAGGGGCGGCGCCAGGGTTTTTGTAAAGGAGGGGCACGAGTGTTAAAAAATCTCTCAAGAGAAAAAAGAAAGAAATGGTAATCACAATTTTGTTTAGCGTTTGTGTGTCTTAAATATCTGACAAGCATGTTCTCAAAGTATTGGGGGGATGATCCCCCCCCCCCCCACTACCACTCCCGGCTAGCACAGCGTCTGTTGGCAAATATGGATTATAATCCTACGTAATTACAAGATTTGGATAATCTTTGAGAGAGGGATTCAATATTTCTGTAATTTATCAAGAGACAGAGGATTATCGAAATGAGGGAATGGCGGATGGAGAATGCAGGAGATGGGAGGCTCGAGTTGAAGACATTGCGTCACTATCCCATACCTCTCAGGGATCGTCAACTTAAGCAGACTTCAAATCAAAAGCCCCCCCCCCCTCCCCCCACCCGAAAACCTTGTCTCCACCTCTAATTAAAAACCATATTCATATATTTTAATGGATGAAGAGAATATAATTAATTCTGGAGGATATTGGATATAGATTTAGAAGACTCGATACCAGAACGCGAAGAGAAGAAAAGAAGACAAAGAGATCGTCTGGATGATGATTAATAAAGTCACATTAGGTGGTATAGTTGCATGGATGATGGTCCCTGAAGTCGATTAGGAGGGACACGGTGAGGCTACGCGGATATTGGGGGGTATACCAAACACAAATATCATACTGTAGTTATTATTCAGAAACAAATAAGGATCCGAAAGCATTATATTATACTTAATTTAGAATAAACGAGAGAGTATAAAGAAATTCACTGTTAAATTTATTAACGTTGTGTAACAATGATCTCATGATATTTCGTAAATATACATGGTGCCTCCCACAGGAAGTCCCTGGATAGTATGGTACATGTATATTGCCGAGGTTACGTCGTGGTATCTATTTAGTTTTTACCTTGTAACACAGACGGACGTATAGAGCAATACGCGCATGTGATATTTTGGAGTTTCCTTCTCAATAATTATGATGTCTCCATTTTTTTCGAAAAAAGGGGGGTAAAAAGACGAAGAAGGTAAAAATACAAGAAGGAATGGGAGGAGAAGGAGAATGAGGAAGAGGAAGAGGGGAGGATTAAAAAAAGAACCTGGAGAAGAAGAAGGAGGAGAAGAATTAGAAGAAGGGAAAAGGGGGAAAGAAGAGGAAAAGAAGAAGAGGAGGAGGAGAAGCAAGAAGAAGAAAAGGAGAAAGGTTGTTTTATGTAAGAAGGAAAAGAAGAATAATTAGCATGAGAAAGGGGAGGAGAAGAAAAGGGGAAAAAACGAGTGTTATAGTACCAGGTGGACAAAGACGTGTAGTCGAATAGGTTAAATATTATAGCAATCACGCTAAAAAGAAATTAACATCTCGCAGTCGACTTAGATTGCTAATTTGCAATAGAGTAGAATAATATGGCTGGTCCAATGAAAGTAGTAAATCTGAAATCTGAATAATTGCAGCTTAATTTTTCTTTTACTTCTGAGGCATGCATACCAGAGGGCGCTAGACCACTATTCACTTAATGCCAGTTGAGAACCGAACATCTCATCCATTCTTTGTTTGAATGACCAACGGAAGCCACACTCTTGGTGTGACAAAAGTATATGGTCATCATGATATAAGTTCTTTCTATATCCTTTGGTTATGAAACATAACAAGAAATGAATTTTATTTAGTTGAAATTTTTAAAAACTGTATTTCACAAAACTAATCAACATTAATGCCTAAACAGTCACTCGTGCTCGCTATATCTTTGCTCGCAATGTGAAACAGCGCCATCAGTATTTCCAAACGGACTCCAAGACTGAAAACCTATTCCCGTCAATAGGATCATGGAATGACAGAACATTGGCGCTGATAGATGGGCACGGGAGGGGGTGTGCCCATAATGGATGCAAAATGCGGGGAAGGGAGCGGGGAAAGGAAGTATAGACATATAATAAGATATTCAAAATCCATGGCCTATCAGAATTCGTATTTAATTTGAAAATTTATTGTAAGACCACCCCTCCCCGCATGATGCCAGAAACAACTACATGGTTGCAAATTTGGTTGCAAATATAATAATGCTAAATATAATATGAAAGGGGGCGGTGACGAACAAGGTTACCAAAATATTAACGTCTTTATAAACTCTGATTGTTGCTATGAATAGTTCTATACCTTCTAATTTCAGCTGTATTTGTTAATTTCATTTTAAAAACGTAATATTTCTAGTAAAGAGCAACGGAAATTTGTCTTTACATCTTGCATCATCCGATTCACTTTTCGTTGCCAATTCGAGGAAATCCTTATACAGAATGTGATAATTCAGTTGCGTCCGATCAGCTCAGACTCCATAGATACCATGACTGCCAAAATGTCAATACAAAAATAATTAAACTATTAGCGGGTGATCGGAGTGGATCCAGAATGCATCTATTTTGAGGCACACCGGTCTTAAATATGGACTGAAAAACGGAAGTTTTGTGGATGCTGCCAAGTGAGTTCAAAATAACCATTATTATGACATATAAACCAAAATTGCAATCTCTAGTACATAAATAGGTCAATACATAGGCCTATTATTAAGTAACCATGGTGATATACGGAGTATTTGCTCAATTGAAACATCCCAAATTATTTACTATTTTTTCTTCAGTAATCAGATGACGACCGTGTACACTTTTTGAATGCAATTTGTCTCAACTGTAGTGAGGACCAGTTTCATAACGCGATTCGGTTATCAATTTGTTATTCTTATAGTACATGTATTTCAAATAATTCTAATGTCAACTTCATGCTTGTGAAATAGTTACATCGTGGAGGTATGGATTAAAATAGACCAACACAATTTCCGCAAATCATGTTAATTCAGAATTTCCCCTTCTTTAGACAGAACTTCGCCTTTTATAATTATCCATGCATCTATTTTCGGGGGCTATAGTTGCGCCAAACAAGTCATTTCAATGTAGTCAGAATTATATTTATGAGACGAAATGAACAAAATTAAAGAATTCCTTGATGTAATTGATTATTAGTTGTTCATTATGCACAATTTAGTTACAACAACTTAATCCGGACAGGCTTTGTTTCTTCCAAGTGTTAATCACAAACATCTGGACACTCTAACACAATCAGTAAGTGTTACACACTTAAAATATTAAAAAAAACACTACGTCTAACAATAATTTATTATAGTTACATCGTAAAGCATTCAATGAATAAATGCATCTGATTTTGTTTATTATAATCCTTTTTCTTGCACTTTCTTACAACAGACTGTCGTCATTAACATAATCCACCCTTAATTATTCAGAGGATTATACAGCTCAAAATGTATTTGCCAAAGGATATGATGTAATGATGACTCTATTGTGACGTCACACAGACGTTTCAGACAATGGGCACAATGGTATTTATATCATTGTTAATTGTTTCATGCTATTGTATAGTTAGACAATGATACTACTGAATGTTATTTAAACATTAAAAGGTCGATGAGTTAGTCATTTTGAATCCTTAAATAATGAGCATAATAATCACAATTAAGCTTAGACTTCACTGTAACCTAATTAAAAGCAATTACTGTGCAGATGACCTAGCTAACTGTATTCCCCAATTTTATTTTGTAATAAAATACAGGTGATGTATGGTCTTTCTTGTTTATAGTTACATATCCTGCTACTTAAACAATAAGACATAAGTAACACAGGCTAACAGACCCCCCCCCCCCTCTTCCCCCACACCAACAACAGAGCAAAAAACGTACACACATACAAACGATCACAAATAAACAAACAAACAAACAAACAAACAAACAAACAAACAAACTACTTTTAGTAAACCAAAAACTGCAGAAAAACATTGCATTTAACGAAATTTAACAAAATATGGCTTATTTACGTTTTTGTTGGGGGGGGGGGGGGCGGAACAACAATTTTGTATCTAGAGATTAAAATGCCAAGATTATATGAGTCGTAAAAATGCAACAGTTATTTGTGAATGAGGTATGTCTATAACACTTAGCTCGTGGAATATTCATTTCACTTCAGAGCACTATTAGAGTTTGATAACACCCATGTACCTACACACACTCGTGTCTATTTCTCTTCATTTCAGTCAAACTATCACGGTCTAGAAATATGTTTGTAAGTGAATTGATAACAGCAAATCAGGAACTTGGCAAGTAATCAATTAAATTCATTCGATCGAATTAACATGATTAACGTCCATTCTCCTCAATGTGAGTTGTCCAGGGCGAGTAATTACTTTAATACAGAAAATGAGCTGAAGAGTGTAACATAATGAAACAATCTGATCCTGACTATTCATCGTTGGAAAATGCGAAACTTGTCGTTTGTTCCTTTCAAATTGTATTTAAAATGTCTTGATTATTTTGTAACTGTCCCTTATTACCTACACATGTAGGTAATGAGAGACTTTTGGTGATGACATCATTAATCATTGTTATCTTATTAATCAGTTACATCATGACCACAATTTTGTTACCAAATAAAGAGAAGAAGTTACTGAAGAGAATACAAAACTTTCTGTATGTGTAACATTTTTCATGTTCAGAAGTGAATTATGCAAATGAGCTTAAGGCTCTCCAATTCCCCACACCTACCCTATATGTATGCGTTTATATATATTATCTACATTGAACGAAGATGAACAGGTAGAGCTGATGGCAGACAATACGAGACATAACTTTTTCTCAGAGAGTTTTTCGAGTGAGCAGAAAAACAGGATGTAGTATGTTTGTCCAATACTGTTGGGGCTGGCTTTCAGTGAAATTATGATTCATCATTCACAGTTATAGGGCACTTCAAGATGAGACTAATTAGAAACGAGGAAGTCGGTATCATTTACAGCTTTTTCCTATTTCAGTTAAATTTCTTGAATTTCCCTCATCAGAAAAACATACAAATCACTGGATAATGTGTCATTAAATTATTGTACAAGGTATATAAACAATGGGGGAAAATGAAAATAGTTTGACAGATCTTGTATCAAATCGAATCTGGTACAGGTATCATTTTTCCAAGAACTTTTAAACCACTATTACCACCATCCTGATGAAACTCTTTCATAAACAATGAAAATAATATTCTAGAAAATTAAACCTGTAAGTAAGCAATGATGAATCCAACAGTAATCCTTTTCTGGAAAATTCCAAAACCAAAGAGTGACAAAATATGAACATCAAGGGCACTACATTTTAATCGACCTTGAGTAGTAAGATTGGCCTGGAAAAACAGCCTCGCTGCTAAATGTCACACGTAGGACTAAAGCTATAGTAATGTACTTGTGACCGTTGCTAATTATATGTGAAGCATATTTAAGATTATGATTGAAATCCCTCATAAGTCGTGATTTTAATCACTTAATTTTTTGTACAAGGTCAAATATCTGTCGTCAGGACAGATCTATAATTAATATTGTGTGGACCTGTGCATGTTCTGACTGTACATTGTATAGTGACATTGTATATAGTGACACCTCTGTGATATAGTATGGCATATTTTTTTTTAAATAATTATCATTATTATCATCATCATCATCATTATTGACTTTGTTTGCTGTTAAGGAGGAATGCAATGAAGATCATAGTGTATGAAGGAAGATAGATGGAAAAGATAGAAAGGAGTTTAGTAGTAGAAGTAGTATAGTAGTAGTAGTAGTGGTGGCAGTAGCAGTAGTAGTAGTAGTAGTAGTAGTAGTAGTAGTAGTCGTAGTAGTAGAAGTAGTAGTAGTAGTAGTAGTAGTCGTAGTAGTAGAAGTAGTAGTAGTAGTAGTAGTAGTAGTAGTAGCAGTAGTAGTATCAGTTACTATAGCAACTAAAATAGTAATAAGTTGTAGCAACTTATTAATTACGATGATATACGCAACAGTGAGGCACCGTAATATCTATCAACATTATCTCCTACAACAAAACACAGAGCACACAAACAATCAAACAACTAAAACAACAAAACATCTCTTCAAGGAAACTATTCATCAATGTATTATCTGATCTTCCTGCCACGTTTGTCGCCTTCCCATAATTCACTCCTAACCGTGTCATGACGTTATAGCATAAAAGGGGATTTCCCCTTTTTTGTTGAGTGACGTAGACGTTGTTTCTTTTTTAGGCGTTTAGATCTACAGGGAGTGGGTCATCATGTTTATTTCTGTTTCTTATCAGATGCAGCAATGTTTTCTGAGGTTTTTCCCATTTTTACCGCCCTTTAGTGAAGATGAAATTTATGTAAATGATTATCATGCGAGATATTTCTTTGAAGAAATGTATTCACTTCCGAAAGATTAACAATTCCTGAATTTCCAGTGACCGAGAGTATCAATTAGCACAGTATTATAATATCATATATCATAAATATATGATTATATACATATATATTATATATAGATAATTATACAACATTACATATTACATCAGAATATTCTACCGTCAAACTATAATTTCAAGTTTGAACACAATCTTTCCTATATTCAACTGTTCAATATCTGTATGTGATATCCCAGTAGTTAAGGGATTTTTCTAGCTCCTTAGCCCACTTTTATATGAAATTGTTAAAGGGGACATACACCTAATAATGAAGTCAATTTGCAGAACCATATTTAGGCCTCCAACTTCCATTCAAGGCAACAAAAGAAGACGACACAAGACAGTCATCTTTGATTTTAATATACCCCGATTTTCAGTAAAACACACGATCGGTCTTCAATGACTGCAATATCTGCTTCTGCAATGTGGCTTTCTGTTTTTCATTTTAAAGTGAACTCTATTGGTAAAGGTCAATTAGATTAATGTCTGATGCTACATGTCTGATGCTATACCTTTAAAGCAAAGCCCTTCCCATCATCCTATGCGAGCAGACAGCCAATTGGGACAAAGCTATCAGGTTATGCCCTGTTGCGTCTAATACGTCGGAAATCTCAATTTGAAAGGAGTAGGGGAGATCGGAAGTACGTCAGGAGTATAAATGGCTGAAGGAGAAGATATAGATAGAATTTTAACAACGGTGTGGAAAGATTCGCGACATCGGGGGATCAATAGGAGATGTAGGATCATTATCGTTTTCGGAGCCGATAAGAAACATAATGATATCACGGCTTATGTTCATTTAGGTATAGTCCGTACCGAGTTTTATCCAGAAATTGATTGGGGGGGGGGGGTGGATGGAGGGGCGAAATATATCAGTGGTAGATCCAGGGTTCTTAAACCGAGGGCGCAGAGATTTAAAAGAAAATAGAATCCTTACCAAAATTAATGAAATGTCACTATATGATTCTTTTTCTCGGACACACTTTTGTCATAAAAGGTTCTTAATTTATGTGTTGTGACCCCAGTTCGATATACCCTCCTGGGCTCCGATAGGGAGTGTGTGGGATGCTTCCCCCAAGGCACTAAATTCCCAGAAAATTTGGAAACATTTCAGCAATTATTATCAAGCAATAAGAATAATTCTGTTGAATTTCTCTTGATACAAATATGAACTTTAGAGTAAACTCAACACAAAAGAACTAAAAAAAAGGTGTTTATGATTGTTTTCCCCTAATATGCAAAGCGGGAGGGTGTACATCGGAAGTGCCTTATTGAGGATAGGTCATTAACGCCGCTTTCAATTAAACGTGTTACACATCACGGAGGCTTTAATAGCCTGTTATTCCAAATAGATATCACAACGACAAGGGAACGCAGTAAGAACTGAAATTCCTTCACACACCTATAGACCCTAAAACAAGGTTAGGCCAATAATCTGGATTTGGCTGCCGGACTAGTAGACAATGTAATAAATCAGACGTGATTGTTGATCCCATTAATGTTATTTATAATACTTACTAAAACATTATTAATCATTAGTGGATGTTATTATTGTTTTCATGTTTATTTTCTTACATGTATTTTTAAATTTATTATTCTTTTGCCAACACACATTTTACGATAGAACATTATACTATGCAAAATATACATTTCATCATCAAATACAACCTAAATGAGAATAATGAGATATATACTATGCAGTCCGACCAAGGCATCATCCATGTGCCTTAAATTGATCAACCTAATAATTTTGTCAATATTTCAGATAACAAATATAAAAATATTGTTTTCCTCTGATAGCACCATCGCTCATCTTAATGATTGAGGAACTACGGACGAAAGGCGATGATATAGAACTTACAAGATTAACAAAATATTTGTTTACATTATTTTAACAAGGATTATATTAGTACTTACCAGATCTATGGTATCTTCCCTTCTCGGCATGATAGTGGTATCCGAATCTTATCCTTTATTAATCTCAAAAATCACCTGTAATCCAGTCAGCTGATCACGAGAATCGTCTTGTTATGGTTTTCTTAATATGGTTACTTTAAACCTTGAAGGGCCATGCGCAATCCAAGCTTTCCACTTAACTCCGGCCGTTACCTAATAATAATATGGCTTAACACCAGGTCATGGTGAACAGAATTGAAATCTTTGGACGAACTTCCCGGGCATATCTTGTCGTCTGCTGATCCGTCCTTACAGAGGCCTGCCGACTGCGGGGAGGTCTTTTCTAAAAAGGGGGTTCGTCCGGTAGTTGCTAAGCTCATATAGGTCTGAGGTAAAGCGAGCAAGTTTGGCAAAGGGGGATACTGAGAGCGGGGGACGTTTGCATGGACAACATACAAGTAAGACTTTGACTAAGTAAGGCTCTTAGAGTATCTTGTATTACTTATATCCGGCACATTTTCCAAACTTTCCTAGAGCCACATGACCACGTAACTGAAGCGGTTATTTAAAATTAAAGAAAAAATAAAATATATCTGTCATTTAAATGCTAGAAGTGCAAACAGACCGGGGTGAAACAGTTTGGCATGATCTATACCTATAAACAATCATTCCCACTTCCATATCATTTTATCTAGGCATGGGGAATATCATGCACATATTTTGTCATGGCGGTCGCAAATCGGGCGCGCGTAATGTTAGAGCTCTCTGGAATAAAGTGGCGAAAGTGGAAACGTGTCCTTAAAAAGGGAACGGAGCTATCTGACAGGAAGTTTGCAGTAAGTAGTGAAGGGGAAGAAGCTGATGAAGGCAACCATTTTACAAGGTAATGACGCACGAGAGCTTCAAATGACTTAAGAGTTTTCATTCTTCAAATTATGAGTGTCCCGAGCACACGTGACTGCCTGAAAAAGCTCAAAATAAAATCAAGTCTCTCTCTTTGTTTTTGTTCTGAGTTTCCATAAGGGATTTTGCACGGGCGTGAAACTTCTACTTATCTTGAATATTAATTCGCCGACGAGGTGTAATATTCGGGGCCGAAGAGTGAAGCGAAACTGACCCGACGAAAGACATAGTTAACGCGTCGGGATTATATTGACCGTTCACAAGCATAAATTAAAACACAATCTTCGGTAGTCCAATTAACTTTAAAGTCTGCAGTTTTGGCAATGGGGAAAATGACCAAATCTAATTAACGCAATAAGAATTATGTCGTTAAGAAGATGTTTATGCTTACATGAGTATTCTGATTATGGTTACTCATATTTGGCAAGTTTTCGGTCATTCATATTTATCGATTGTTTGATATCCATCATGTTTCTATGTGTGGCTCCATAATACTTGTATCCAAACATAGTTGTGAAGCGCACTAGTTAACGTTTTAACTCCATTTAATTTGATCATACTAATTTAGTTTTGTTTCATTCTTTGTTTGTTGTTGTGTTGTTGTTTTGGGGGTTGGTTTGACGTAGATCATGATAATCAAATTAGTTCAATGATTTGGAGAAGCTTTAGGAAAAGTCAGAAAGATTATCGACAAAGCAATAATTAACTTTAAATTTTATTTAATGAGATTTAAGTTTGTCTTGTTGTTCAGCTTTTTCTACATTCTCAAAAATGATACAAAGCCAAGAATTGTATTCGAGCATTACGGAGCACAAGGCAGTGCTGATAAAAGTTCGTAAATAATTATATGAACATAAATAAATCATGTGCTCCTTTGACTTTTAGAAAATCTCTAACATTCAACAACGGGAAAAGATCATGTGATCGAATGTGACGCACGTCATAATGACGTAAGACACATACTGCATTCTTATTGGGCTCTTTTCCAAAATTCAAAGCATGAAATAAATAAAGGTCACGCATGACTATTGAAAGTATATTTAGAAGCATTTTAAAGCTACACTAATCCATCCTCTGTTTTTATACAAAACAACAAGCTTTGCAAATAAAAGTAAAAAAGAAAATGTTCATGACTTCTTGAAACATAGGCTTCACTTCCAATTTGAAACGGTTATAGATCGTTCAATAAATAACTGAATAAATCAACATATAAATAAATAGATATAGAAATTAATGTATGAATGAATAAATAGATTTTAATGAATTTATATATATATATATTATATGGAATCCAATAAATAGCATGAAATAAATAGATGAATAAAATGTAGACATTATGGATAAGTGAATCAAGTGATAAATAATAATACCAAAATAAGTAAGAAATAAATGAATGAACAAATATAAAACGAAAATCATTGTTAGTATATAACTTAAAGCAGCAATCATAATCAATATATTGAGATAAAGTGCTAAAACCAGTTTTGTTAACATTATGTTTTATAAGAAGAAAAAAGGGGGAGCGAGAGAGAGAGAGAGAGAGAGAGAGAGAGAGAGAGAGAGGGGGGAGAGAGCTTAGATAGTATACACCACAAAAGATTGACAGAAAGTAACAGGCTAGGCACGGGCATGTGTATAGTTAGTGAACTGTATTTTGAGGAAGAGTGTAAACCCCCTATCCATTTCTGTCTCCCTTTCCATTTTTCCATCGCAATGATGGAGAATATGACAGAAAAAGATTCCTTAAATAAACTCTAATCTTTAGATGATCAAGATAGAATGTAACGTAATCTCTGTGTACTTTCCTGGTCTGCGAATAGTCATAGGAATGTGAATGGATGTGTTACCATGGTTACCAATATTAAAGACTCTAGGATGAGTTGGTTATGCACTGTTCATTTTCTACTGGGGTATAATGTAGTTTATTGTCAAATGCTATACACGAGATTCAGGTTCAATCCGTGCTCGGTGCTGACTTCTTTAAACAAGGTTGATTCTCGCGATCATGCAGGGCCCCGCCTTAAAAAGAGTCGCTTGTTGAGTTCTTCGTCATTACGCACGACGAGTTGAAGGTGGCGAGGGATGATTTTAGGCACAAATAGTCAAATATGACTGAATTACCTTAAAACCCAATCAAAACAAAACCAAAACTTATGTACATAGTTGCGATTGATATCAACTCTTTATAAGACAGGGCCCAGGTGTATATAATAGGTTTCTGACAATGCTCGGTATATAGTATTAAATTAAATCAAATCCGATATTTGAATAGTTTTTTTCAACATCTAAATGATAAGACGCAAACTCAAACAACAGCTATATAGTATGATAATCTGAATAAAGAGAAAGTTCCAAGGGTCGTGCATTATGTTTGGTAATTGCGTTAGCTAACGATCAAGTTATAAGAAATAAACCTATATTCTCTTTGAAGTTATTCAATGAAAAATTATCATTACCAAGAAAAGTCTAGTGTTAGTTTAAGAAGTATACTATCAGCTTAAAAAACCTAAATTTTGATTAACTTGAGAATACAGACAGAGAACTCTCTCGTCAACAGAGAGCACGTAGGACCTGTCTCAATTATTGTGTGACGCAGGGAGAGTTTGATTGACATGACAATCTTTGGGACCACAACTAAAATACCGACCGATGACCATGAAGACTTAATTTTTCATCTGTTTTAACTATTTTGTCTTCTCTCTCTCTCTCTCTCTCTCTCCCCCTCTCTTTCTCTCTCTCTCCCCCCCCCCCCCTCTCTCTCTCTTCCCCCCTCTCTCTCTCTCTCTCTCTCTCTCTCTCTCTCTCTCTCTCTCTATCTGTATCTCTATTTCCACTCTTTCTCTCTGTGTGTCTTTGTCACCTTACCATGCTTATATTCTTGGACTTACAGGCAAGGATAGGAAAGTGTGTGGAATTGTTGTAAATCGTGTAAATCTTTGCAAATTTCCAGGAAAATGTGAGGTGATGCCTAAGGAGCTCCATACGAATACCCTGGATTTCGGTCGTCTGGTCATATGGCAGTCAAAGCCTTCTAGGAATGTCTTCCATCCAGTATCCCCAAATCATTGCACTTACTAAAACATCTCAAACCGATGAATACATAACATCAATGCCTTCAATGGAGAAATTAGTAAATCAAAAACAAAATCATACTAACTAAACATTAAATTCAGCAGGTCGTATGTAATCAATATTGGTTATGAAAACAAAATAGACAGATAAATAAAAAAACGGTCATGAACGTTAAACACAATAAACAGAATAACTGACCTTTTTGATAGAATTTGTATCCCAATTCTCAAGAAGTGACTTCTCACGCTCATCACTCGATGCTGACTTCATAACCAAAACGTCATCAAAAGTAACGTCAACGAAAGTAAGGCTAACGTAACGTTGTTAAAGAAACTAGTAAAAGTGATGATACTCTTGTCCCAAAATGACACCTTTTTTTTTTATCTAAAAAAAGAAATAAATAGTGTGAGCAGCACTTTTGAAACAACATTCAGGAAAAGTTGCTGATTTTAAAGCGCCCAAATCCGATCTGCCATTGCGGTAATTTACAGATCGTGTGGTTATTACATTTCACAGTAAGATTGATACATGATCTGATATATTCCCCTTTTCGGTAAATATATCTTTATTTCAACCCTGATCTATTTTGTACCTGTACCGATTTCCGAGAGGGTAATATTACGATCTCTTTGCAAAGTGCAAACAATATTTTGTATAAAAGTTTGCCTGGAAATGTACTATGTAGTTGGCATGGATTGCAGCTATTTAAAGTACATAATGTACCAATATCTTAGGCCTATTTGAATGTCCATCTAATCTATTACCCTATTAATGTCTGAAAGCTGAAATGAACGAAATACAGACGACGGTTGAATTAAAAAGTTTTCGTAATTACTTATTTTGAAACTTAATGTGATATTCTGATAACACCTCTGGAAAGATTCGATTTTTTTTCTGCAAATTACAGAAAATAAGAAAAGCATTATCATATTTTGGATTATTAAGCACGAGGCCTTTTAAAGAAATCAATTACAAGTGTTTCTTCGTGATCCCACAAGTTGGCAGTTGCGTAGCATGTGTTTAGCCTTTGAAATGGCTCTGCTGTCGGAGACGGGGGCGGGTTTTACTAACAATAACAGTTGAAATACGAATTTACAATGCCGCTGGTATTATAGGGGAGGGGTCCCATCCATCGTCTTCTTTTCTCGCCCCTTTTCCCTTTGCTCTCCATATATAATTATGTCACCTTATCCTCTTTTTGTCTTCTATTTTGCTTTCCTTTCGATGGGGGGGGGGGGGCGGCATCTAGCACCGTGTGCTCCTGTAGCTATGAATATCCTCTACTTGAGATCTGTAAACCAAATTATTCTTATTCTTGACAAGACAAAACATGAAAATATGAACGTGTCGTTAGATACTTCTAAAGAAAAAAGTACGAGAAGGCAATATCAGGGTGGGGCTCAAACAAGCTGCACCTTTCTAATGACCATGACGATTCGATTGCACTAGACGGACCAATTTTAGATCTTTAAGGACTAATAGATTACCCTACACTCAAGGAACAGAGTGAGAGCGGGAAATGGTTTAAGTTGCAGTGTAATGATACTCATATTCGTGCGACGGGAAAAGGGGGATTAAAACAAAACAATTTTACTACTCTTTAAGAATATTGTCAGATTGTTTTCCTTCGTATCTTACGTAATACAGGCCAATTTTAAATTCATAAAGATTATGGTACAAACAGGAACAGAATGAAATCGTTAAATGTGCGAGTATGAAAAATTGATATTCTTAGACAAAAGGGAGACTTTTTTCTTTTCAAAACTTAAAAAAAAATATATATATATATTTTGACTAGGCCTACTCAAAAATTGACAGATTCTCTTTGTATGTTGCGCGATACAGGACATTTCAAGGACTTTCAAAGGAATACAATGAAATTCGTGAAATGATTTGATTTTAAAATGCAATGATAAAATCAGTCAGTGGAGGGTACAGGGGAACTTTTAATTGTCTCTTTAAAACTTTTTGTCATTTCACCACTCAGTGAAAACAAAGATACTGTTGAAGGATTTTTTTTCCAGTCCAAGGATTGAAAGACTTGTTCTCTGTCAGTCGATGTTAAATACGAGATCATGAGTCTTATGACGTGGAATGGACGTCAAGGGGGTATGATGTGCATGTAACATGAGGTAATCACAGATCATTGTGATATATAGTATACGACAGATGCCAGCACACAGGGGGCGGCACAAGTGTTTATTTTCTTAGGGGCGGGGCACGTATCTCAACAGTTTTTGGAAAGCGAGACAGAGAGGGAGAGGGAGAAAGAGAGACAGAGAGACAGAGAGAGAGAGAGAGAGAGGAGGGGGGGGGGGGTCGGGTCGGGAGACAAGCATAAGAAAAAAAGAAAGGTTGTCAACTATTTCCGGACATGACCGCGTGTGTCTGTGAGGGATGGGGCTGTCCCCTTTCTCGCCCTTTAAAGGTACTATGTCCCTTTTGCAGCCAACCTCAAATTCTGTAGAACTTTGCAGGAATTATGAATATGTCGTGTATGTCCTATCTGTGACATTTAAACGTTAGCAGTGTCCTAATATTCGAATTATGCAAGGAAGCCCGTTTACTTGCTAGACTTCACTGTCAGACACTATTGAGTGACTGACTGGCTTTTCTTCTTCTTTGGTAATAACATACATAAAATGAGCTGTAAAGCATTTGTCTACATCAATAACCCACTTCTTGTAATGGCCAAAATTAAACTGATTGAATCTTTGCGCAGCATAAAACGTACGACCATGCGGTACAATGGTCTGAAAATCAAGACTATTACTTATTGGCTCTATAGCTCCTAAGTCGATTTGACAACTATGGTCATTATGTTCCAACTTAAAGACATTTTTCAAGTCCCCTTTTTTAAGGGGAGTTCTAAATTAGTATTATCTTTCAAATGCCATTGAAATTTAACCTTTTCATTTTTTTGGCCTGCAAATGAATGGGACATAGTACCTTTAACACCATTCTGACAAAAAAGTAAAAGGTGATGAAGGGTTCAATGAAGGCATCGAACCATATTTTTTTTCTTTCTCAGTGACGAATCTGTTCAATTTAAAATCTGTCCGATGCCAAGGGGAAGGCAAAGTACAGAAATAGCAGGTGATTGGTGATTATAATGATCTTATCCAGCATTCGAAAGGAGAATAGATTTTCTGAAAAGTTTGCCATAAATTTTACAATAATCAAAATCTTACAATAGTTACACAAGGCAAAATAAGTAGAAAAATTTCCCGTATAGTTGAAAAAGATATCACACTTGCCGTAAACTATTATGCATTTGTCGACACTTCAAATTGGGAAGGGGGGGGGGGGGTCTTTATAGCGACTCCCCTCAGTGACGTATTTATAAGACGTAGGAAATGTGGCAAGTACATTTGGGATTCATAATTATGCATGACACCAGTTAGCAGTTGGTATTGATCATAACGTAGCAAATTATATGGTCACTTTAGTTGGATTTGAGGTAGGTTTCCAATATCAGCATCGTCATCGCCGCAGCTCATTGGCGAAATTTCAACGAATGTTATATTTTTAGGGCATGATTCAGAATATAAGTTTAAACTTGGCACTATGTCACAGAATCGTGACATCTTCATTGTGGGCAGTACTGAATTAAGTGATTTAATTTAATTTGAATTAAAAATAGAACAATGTGAAAGAGAATGAAGTAGGAGGATGAAACTGAAAGAGAGATTTAGGAGCTGTCGTACAATGGAACCACATCCCCCCTCTTTCGATAGACTGAATAGTACAAAACTAGATAAACCATTGGCAGCCCCCCCCCCCCAACAAAGAAAGAAATAGAGAGAGAGAAGAAAAATAGAGAGAGAGAGAGAGAGAGAGAGAGGGGGGAGGGGGGAGGGGGGGGCTGGGGGTTGTAATGACACATGGATATAGGCGTGTAGAAAATTGGCAGAGAGTCGTCCTATGAATCATAGAATTAAAACATATCCACCTGGTTTTTATGACATGTTGATTATTGTGTACTTCTAATGCCGTCAGTGTACCAATGATAAATAGATATGAGCCGACAGTCTCTGGCATGTTACCAGGTTAGGCATCCCTCAAATAGAAACTTTATTAGACCACTAGACATACAATAGAATTTACTATCCCGTCTTCAACTTATTAAATCAAATGAAAGGTTCTTGTAAATTCTTTTCTTCCAACCAACTTCTATACGGCTCCATGTTTTTCTCACTATACCAGTAATAATTTAACATGGGGTTGGCGACTTAAAGCTAATTCGTCATTTCGAAATCCATAATCAGATTCAAACAAATTTATTTTCAATTTCAATTAAATATTAGCAACTTACAGCCATAGCAAATAAAATACGGTATAAGCCCGCTTTTAAAACATACATTGATATTCTTTTTTTAGGGAGTGAAATGTAAGAAATCAAATACCGTAGTTGTCGAGGCAGCAACCATGGGCCAATGATAATTGTGCGATCATTATTTTGATGGGCTGGTTTGAATTAAAAATGAAAAAATTACACGAAATTTGTACACAAATCATATCATTCGTATATGGCCTCTAGTAACCATTCAAAATAAGGGAAGTCGGTTGGAGAATAATATCTATAAACATGTTTATATACTTGTAAAGCGATTTTCAAATAAGTCATTGCCAAGCATAAAAAGCCTGCCGGGGCAATTCTATATTAACATACAATAACTTCTATGACACTACCTCCATCACTGCATTATGAAATAGTAGAATATAATGAATTAATGATCCTAATCGAGTGAATACATTATTTTCATGTATATGCTGATAATTATAATTTGAGAAACTTTAGAGGATTCGCCAGGAAACAATAATATAAGAGTGATGAAATCATACCTGGAAAAGTGTCTATATACCATTCTTCAGGAATTTTAAAATCGTACGGTATTTTTGAGTGTTTACCATAAGTATTCAGTGTATTCTTATTCATAAACATGAAAACAATAATTTAATTTGTCATGTTTGTATACAAAATAGAATTATGTAGAGATAAATAAATCTCCACCATCTAAATATTAGTATCTTAAAAAAGGAAATAAACAATATTACATGCATTCAGTAGAATACCAATGACATTATAGTATTACGACCGAGTTGCCAGTTTGTCGGTGACGATCGGTCTTCACATTATTTTGTACAAGTCGTATGTACATGTGTATTTCTTTGATTTTCTCATATCCTTTTGATTAAAATAGAATTGGAGATATCCGCCATGCAATGTGCTCATCAAGTCACTCCAATATTATCCCGGATCTCGCCAGGGTACCGATTCCGTTGCTAACAGCGTTCAAGGAATTCCTTCCTACCAGTACCCATTTAAAGCCACACTGTCCTTCTGGTAACTACTTGCTCCCTCTATATAGAAAACAATGCCTAATCGGTGACCATTGGTCCCCCATGATCCTCTTTTTCTTACGTTAATTGAGAGCTGAGTTGATGAGATAACCACCTGTCCAGTGACCTTGCAGTGTGGTCTAATCCCTCCTATAAACTAGTACAGTTAAGCTTTAACACATGGGTGAAGAGTGGCAAATTTAGATTGATTTTTTTGTTGTCAAAAGGACACTTGTGCCGCGCCGGGACTCGAACACGCGACCTTCACATCTCTAAATTAAAGATTCATGATTCAAGATTCAAGACTCAAGATTAATTTATTGTCATGTAAAAAATACATACAATTTTTCTTCGGACATTTAAAGGTACATATACATGTACATGTAGATAAATATATAAATACAAACAAAATAATTATATTTTAACGTAACATTTAACAATCATCACAATTTTATTAAAATAATATGATTATACTAAGGAAGGCAGTGCAATTAAATCGAGTCAAGTGTTGACGGCACCTCTACATGACAAGCGAAAAAGCAAATTTTGGAAATAATGGATTCGATTCTTTATTTTCTGCTTTCGATCAATTTAACTTGCTTTTAGGCTGGACTTGCCGATCTGACACATGATATATTTAGATGCACCTGCATGGACGGTGTCCTATATAGTAAGATGGCTTCCAAATATGAAATGAGCTAACGGGGGGAATGCCCTTCACCAAGGACAGCTGTTGATATTTAGTATGAACGCAAGGAAGCTTCTCCCTTCCTCATATCATCAGCTGGACTTGATGGACCCAAACCGGAGCAAGAAATGGACCTCAACAGATGAGTGATTGTCCAAAAGATCACCAACCATGCCAAAACGGAAGGTGTTCGAATTGACGTCCAAAGCTTTTTTGGGATTATCTATTTTGTTCATTTTTTGTTGTTGCTATAATGATCGTTAATAGTGAAGTGACCGAACCCATTTTAGATTAGATTCGGGTTTAGGGTAAGGGTTTGGTATAGTGCTATGTATAGTCCACTAGGGTTGAAGTAAGGAATTCGGTTAGTGTAGACAAATAATAATAATAATAATCTACAACATTTATTAGGCGCTTAATACGGGTGTCTCTAAGCGGAGTACATGTCGTAGGAGCATGTGTCATAAGCCCTTGATGATCCACCGAGTGTCACTTTAGTGTCATTTCATTTTTTATTTTCTTCAGACTATTACTTAGGCCTTCATTATGAAGATCATTCGACAACCACAGGTGGATGACGATGCATGGCAGCAAGAGGTTGGGCTTAAAACCTGATTAATATTCCACATTACTCTAGAGGGCTGGTGCAATTTAGTTAGGCTGAGGTAGGGTGAGACAGGTGACAAGGGAGAGAGAGGAAATGAACAGAAACAAAGAAAACAAGAGAGCAAGAAAGGGGCCCTGTTAATTTCTGCCCTAAGAAATAAAATCCCTGGGAGATATTGGGTGAGGGAGGTCAGACAAGAATAGAATGAGATAAAAGCGAGAGACTGAAGAGACAAACAATGATATAGAGGGTAAAAGATTGAGAATAGTAAGAGAGAGTAAAGACAGAGTAAAATGGAGAAAAGAGTTTCAGCAAGAGGAAGAAGATAAGCGGAATAAAATAAATAGACTGGTAAAAAGAGGATTGAGAGGGAGAGTGGGGAAGAGAGCTAGAGAAAGATGAAGAGACATATAGATCGAGGCAGAGAATTAAGGGGGGTAAACAAAATAATGAAGAAAGAAGTTGAGAAAGAGAAATCAATAGGGGATAAGGGTCAAGAAAATAAGACAGACATGGGTAGAGTAAAGGAGAGAGAGAGATATATATAGAGAGACAGAGAGAAGGGAAGAGAAATAGATAGGGAGCAAGAAAGATATAGAAAGAGAGACAGACAGATAGAGAGACAGAGAGAAGGGAAGAGAAATAGATAAGGAGTAAGAAAGATATAGAAAAAGAGAGACAGACAGATAGAGAGACAGAGAGAAGGGAAGAGAAATAGATAGGGAGTAAGAAAGATATAGAAAGAGAGACAGACAGATAGAGAGACAGAGAGAAGGGAAGAGAAATAGACAGGGAGTAAGAAAGATATAAAAAGAGAGACAGACAGATAGAGAGACAGAGAGAAGGGAAGAGAAATAGATAGGGAGTAAGAAAGATATAGAAAGAGAGACAGACAGATAGAGATACAGAGAGAATGGAAGAGAAATAGACAGGGAGTAAGAAAGATATAGAAAGAGAGACAGACAGATAGAGAGACAGAGAGAAGGGAAGAGAAATAGATAGGGAGTAAGAAAGATATAGAAAGAGAGACAGACAGATAGAGAGACAGAGAGAAGGGAAGAGAAATAGATAGGGAGTAAGAAAGATATAGAAAAAGAGACAGACAGATAGAGAGACAGAGAGAAGGGAAGAGAAATAGATAAGGAGTAAGAAAGATATAGAAAGAGAGACAGACAGATAGAGATACAGAGAGAAGGGAAGAGAAATAGATAGGGAGTAAGAAAGATATAGAAAGAGAGACAGACAGATAGAGATACAGAGAGAAGGGAAGAGAAATAGATAAGGAGTAAGAAAGATATAGAAAAAGAGACAGACAGATAGAGAGACAGAGAGAAGGGAAGAGAAATAGATAGGGAGTAAGAAAGATATAGAAAGAGAGACAGACAGATAGAGATACAGAGAGAAGGGAAGAGAAATAGACAGGGAGTAAGAAAGATATAGAAAGAGAGACAGACAGATAGAGATACAGAGAGAATGGAAGAGAAATAGACAGGGAGTAAGAAAGATATAGAAAGAGAGACAGACAGATAGAGAGACAGAGAGAAGGGAAGAGAAATAGATAGGGAGTAAGAAAGATATAGAAAGAGAGACAGACAGATAGAGAGACAGAGAGAAGGGAAGAGAAATAGATAGGGAGTAAGAAAGATATAGAAAAAGAGACAGACAGATAGAGAGACAGAGAGAAGGGAAGAGAAATAGATAGGGAGTAAGAAAGATATAGAAAGAGAGACAGACAGATAGAGATACAGAGAGAAGGGAAGAGAAATAGATAAGGAGTAAGAAAGATATAGAAAAAGAGACAGACAGATAGAGAGACAGAGAGAAGGGAAGAGAAATAGATAGGGAGTAAGAAAGATATAGAAAGAGAGACAGACAGATAGAGATACAGAGAGAAGGGAAGAGAAATAGACAGGGAGTAAGAAAGATATAGAAAGAGAGACAGACAGATAGAGAGACAGAGAGAAGGGAAGAGAAATAGATAGGGAGTAAGAAAGATATAGAAAGAGAGACAGACAGATAGAGATACAGAGAGAATGGAAGAGAAATAGACAGGGAGTAAGAAAGATATAAAAAGAGAGACAGACAGATAGAGAGACAGAGAGAAGGGAAGAGAAATAGACAGGGAGTAAGAAAGATATAGAAAAAGAGACAGACAGATAGAGAGACAGAGAGAAGGGAAGAGAAATAGATAGGGAGTAAGAAAGATATAGAAAGAGAGACAGACAGATAGAGAGACAGAGAGAAGGGAAGAGAAATAGATAGGGAGTAAGAAAGATATAGAAAGAGAGACAGACAGATAGAGATACAGAGAGAATGGAAGAGAAATAGACAGGGAGTAAGAAAGATATAAAAAGAGAGACAGACAGATAGAGAGACAGAGAGAAGGGAAGAGAAATAGACAGGGAGTAAGAAAGATATAAAAAGAGAGACAGACAGATAGAGATACAGAGAGAATGGAAGAGAAATAGACAGGGAGTAAGAAAGATATAAAAAGAGAGACAGACAGATAGAGAGACAGAGAGAAGGGAAGAGAAATAGACAGGGAGTAAGAAAGATATAGAAAAAGAGAGACAGACAGATAGAGAGACAGAGAGAAGGGAAGAGAAATAGACAGGGAGTAAGAAAGATATAAAAAGAGAGACAGACAGATAGAGAGACAGAGAGAAGGGAAGAGAAATAGACAGGGAGTAAGAAAGATATAGAAAAAGAGAGACAGACAGATAGAGAGACAGAGAGAAGGGAAGAGAAATAGACAGGGAGTAAGCAAGATATAGAAAAAGAGAGACAGACAGATAGAGAGACAGAGAGAAGGGAAGAGAAATAGACAGGGAGTAAGCAAGATATAGAAAAAGAGAGACAGACAGATAGAGAGACAGAGAGAAGGGAAGAGAAATAGACAGGGAGTAAGAAAGATATAGAAAAAGAGAGACAGACAGATAGAGAGACAGAGAGAAGGGAAGAGAAATAGACAGGGAGTAAGAAAGATATAAAAAGAGAGACAGACAGATAGAGAGACAGAGAGACAGAGAGAAGGGAAGAGAAATAGACAGGGAGTAAGAAAGATATAGAAAAAGAGAGACAGACAGATAGAGAGACAGAGAGAAGGGAAGAGAAATAGACAGGGAGTAAGAAAGATATAGAAAAAGAGAGACAGACAGATAGAGAGACAGAGAGAAGGGAAGAGAAATAGACAGGGAGTAAGAAAGATATAGAAAAAGAGACAGACAGATAGAGAGACAGAGAGAAGGGAAGAGAAATAGATAGGGAGTAAGAAAGATATAGAAAAAGAGACAGACAGATAGAGATACAGAGAGAAGGGAAGAGAAATAGACAGGGAGTAAGAAAGATATAGAAAAAGAGAGACAGACAGATAGAGATACAGAGAGAATGGAAGAGAAATAGACAGGGAGTAAGAAAGATATAAAAAGAGAGACAGACAGATAGAGAGACAGAGAGAAGGGAAGAGAAATAGATAAGGAGTAAGAAAGATATAGAAAAAGAGACAGACAGATAGAGAGACAGAGAGAAGGGAAGAGAAATAGACAGGGAGTAAGAAAGATATAAAAAGAGAGACAGACAGATAGAGAGACACAGAAAGAAACAGAAGGAGGGAGGGAGGATGCAGACGGTTTTAAGGAAGCTGATTCAGGATTCAGGAGTGAGGTGTATGTGGTGGTGTATGTATACCCTAATCATCTACATCCTCTACATGATGTCCTGCTCTCTATCTATAAGCGAGCAGGGTGGGTCCCAGCAGCATCGGGAGCTTCCGTCGCTGTCTGATACGTGCTCGGGACGATGCCAAGAAACAAACAACATCCAGAGAGATGGAAAGGCTAAGCCATCCCTATCATATGTTAGGAGCCTAGAAGGGAACTATATCCATAGCAAACCGAATTAAAGCCCTTCTGGCTCCAGACCTAGATGATATATCCCCATCGATATATCCCTACAGATCTTTCGCTAAAGACTCCCATGACATAAGATATCCTGAAGTGTATCCATATACATCATGAAGATAATTCACAGTAGTCCTCTTACAGTACAAGGAAATGGCTATTTCTGTCAACTTTTGTCACCCATTGTCTCTATCCTTCTTTCTTTGTTTCCTACTACCCAGTTATCTTTCCATCAAGTTATATCATACTTTTGGTTTCCATGCCATCCATTCTATTTTTTATCTCACTTTGGTTCACACACTACTCACACCTTTCTTATATGTCTATTATTCTCTTGTCTGTTTCTCCTATATTATCATCTCTGTCTTCATCTCTTTCTTTCCTTCTCTATAGCTGTTTCTCTTCCTCTTGCTCTGTACCTCTTCCCGTCACAACAGTCTTTACATGACCCTAATGCATCAGATTTGTTCTGTTTAAACCTTTAATTTGAATAGAAAATGTTATGCATATCATATTTGAAAGCCGTGTGAGTCATCACAAACTCAAATGTGTACCAGTACTTATAAAACAATTTCCGACATAATTTCAGCTATCATATATGGCGTCCTGTTTCAGCTGGTGATTATTTTTTATGAGAAAATATGAATATAACTATGAAAGGCATGATAACAGTGCAAAAAATGGTAGAATGGTGTCTTTAGTATACTTTTCCATTTTAGAACATATATGTATATGTATATTTTCATTGCATTTTAATATATTCTCATACAATTATGAACAATAAATAGCTCTTGGAAGTTCCACATGAGCTGTAGGAAAAGAAAAAGGAAGAAAATAAAAATTATCCTTTAAGAAAACTCCTGTATAGAAAATCTAAAAGAGCTCTCACATACAAAAGATCAATCTTAAACCAATCATAATAACAAAAGACAAAGACTTTGTGATAAATAACCCAATAGCCCATGATCTAGTGACTAAACACTTTTGTCTGATCCCTTTGATATGACATTGCACTTTTTTCTGATTTTGCAGTTACATGTATAGAGATGTGTTGTTTGAAGGACAGTTAAACGATTAAAAAGATTATAATAGAGGACCATTTTGGGGAGGGGGCAATCCTCTTGATGTTGACTAATAACAAAATCCAAAGAACATTAAAGGAATTTTAGGTGCAATATAGTATGTACATGTCTCAATTAGGAGGAAAAATGAAATGCATATACTCAAAAGCAAGTAACATAAATATATATTCTTCCTTTCATTGTTCATTATTTGACATATATTGATTCCAAGATCTTTTCTTAAAGATAAACTCCAGTACTGGTAAAAAAAAAAAAAAATTCTCACAGAATCAAGCGAAACTTACACTGAATGTTCAAATAAATGACATGTGCCAAACAATTTTGGAAGAAAATGTATACTGGCTGAGTAATGAGCATAGAAAGACAAGGAAATCAAGGTAGTACTAGCCCCGACACCATGTGTGTTGTCCCATATATAGCTTTCTATGTGAGTGCTTGTTACTTTACCAAGACTCGGTCAAATTTATTATGATTTTGATGACTCCAGAACCTTGCAGTGAACACCAATACTTACATGCTACATGATCAACTGGTTTTGATCCTTTCCACACCTTTTCTTTCACAATGCAATCGCATTACCAGTACTAAAGTTTATCTTTAAGGTCCAGCAAAGTAAACATCAAGGACTCCAATCTCCAATCTTGCATTTGTTGCCTGAAATAACACATGCGTGAATAAGTTCTAAATCATGTCTGACTAATCAGCAGACTGGGAATAGGGGGGGGGGAAGGAGGGGGGAAGTGGGAACAATTTTGCTTTTCTACATCTGATCTTCCGTTTGCGGTTAGATATGCGATGTATAAGAAGAAAGTTGATTACACACGTTTATTGTTTAGAGTAGCACAATGCTGACACAACACCTCCAACTGAGCTGCCGGTCACAAACCAGGGCCCCATGTGTATCTACATTGATACTCTGAAGTTCAGACTGCTTCATACTGTTTCCATTCATACGACAGAGGGCGAACAAATTCAGCAATTCTAGAAATAACCAGCTATATGAGCAAACCACTCAGAGATTGGAACAAGCATCTTCTTCCTTCAATCAAAGAGTTGATATCATTTGGAGGTACATGTCAAGAGGCCTTTGGATGTCATCCTCTTCCTACCCATGGGAGAGACGGAGCAGAATCCAACCCAACTATATTAATTGTGTTAGAGGTTCTCTCACAGAAAGATGTGGGGTCATCTATTTGTGGCATCATGATTCCTAAAACATCTCCTCTCCTCATCGTCTCTCCTCCGACCTGATAGATAACCATTGTAGAACTCTTTAGCAGTCATCCTCTTCCTTCCAATGGGAGAAAAGGAGCAGAATCCAACCCAGCCATCCTATCATCGAGGCAAAATAGAATGAGAATTGCTTTTTAAGAAATGGTAAAATATTCCTAATGATGATGAAAGACGAGTGATGCATGTTGGCAGTTCTTGAGCTATTATACCCGAGCCAAAATTTAATCATATTGAACTTAAGCCATTGGAAACGGTTGTTAATGTAGTATTCAATGGCTCAAAAACAAATACCCACTTGTGATTCATTATCATTGTAGAATACTGGAAATTCTGTGAAACATATCATTCTAAAACTGAAAACAAATCTTCAATATATACAATTTTTGCAGGCTGCCATTCATGAATTCATTTTTTAACAGAACTAAGTTACCAATACAAATATAACCAAAGCAAGGCAATCTTCCAAAATGTAAATCTTGATAAAATAACAAGAAACATATGGAATTACAGCTACTGTGAAATTGTAACAAAATAACAAAAAGTCAACATCAAAAACAACAACAATACCACCAACAAAATGAATGACAAAAAAAAACAATAACAAAAACACAACAGAAAAAACAACACTTCTGGAAATATCCTAGTCTGTTGAGGTTCTCTTAATAGTGATCATATTAATGAATATAAGAACATGATCATGAAATTGAAATATTTTTTTTTTAAAGACTGCAATTGTCTCATTATAATTTGTTTTCACAAAATCCCATTGACTATTCTTGCCCAAACTGCTTGTTCACAACACAAAAATAAGCACTGAAGATTCAATGAGGAGTGAACCATAAACTCACCTTACATCTTACATAGATGATGCTTTTATTTTTAGGGAGAGAAATGAGACCTGGTTCATCCCCCTCATAGGTTGGAAGATCTAGATGAAATTCAAAAATATGAAAAAAGTGTTGTTGACTAATGCCTAGGTCACATATAAACCGGGCCCCGTACGATTTTCCATACCCGGCGGCTTGCCGTGGATTTAGAGACCGTACGGGAACCTTCCGATTTTCTTTTTTACGGCATGTGTGGTCACATATTCTGCGGCACCCGGGAGGTGCCCGGTGAAAATTGGTCGAGTGAAATGCAAGGCGCCCGTAAGGATGCCGGCCGGTAAGCTACGTGCTCCGTCCGATGAGCAGGTGCACCCGTGGCTCCCGGAAGGTGCCCTGCCGGGACCCGGCCTGGGTCCTCAAGGTGCCCTGCCGGGGTCCTTAAGGCGCCCGGCCGGGTCCCGTGCGGTGCACTGAACTATGTGTCCTCTGAAATCCGCACCTCAAGGTTCCCGTAAAGATTTTTCATGAGAATTGACCCCCAAAAATCGTGAGATGCCCGTCCGGACACCGTCCGGAGCCCGCACGGGACCCGTAAGGTGCCCTGCGGGCACTTCACGGGCTCTCTACGACCTAACGGTCAGATAAAAATGCCGGGAGAATTGGGAGCAGCCGACTCAGCACCACGGCGCCCGTACGGCTTCAAAAACTGTCCCGGCGCCCGTAGGATCTTTACGGTAGCCGGCCGGACACCGGCCGAAAATTCCCAAAATGTCTGTTTTTACTCGCCGTACGGGCCCCGGAGTGTATATGTGAAAGCCCCATAAGGAAAGTATTCAAACACAAAATTTAATAATCATGGGAATACAATTGATTCTCCTGAATAAATGATGTTTAATAATAACATAAAAATTGCTGACAGCTATTAATGATGCGCATAATGATGCGCAGTACAGAATTTTCCTTATCAGATTATGAATTTGTTTTAATATGTAACTGATTGTGGCATTTATGAATGGAGATTTACTTTAGAAAGAGTAATGGCATGTCTGAAATATAAGTGTCTTTGTGTATACTAAACTTATTGAAGCGACTGAAACCATTTCTTTCTCCTAATGAAATCCCAGAAATAAAAACAAATCTTACCCGAGCAATCTGCTGGAGATACCATCTGTTCCAGTCTCATTTCATCTCCTCCATAGAGAGTTTTCAGGGGCATCTGATAAAAAATAATGTTCAAAACATAAATCATCTACAGAGAGTGACAAACACCATGAAAATATTGTGGAGACACATGTTGAAGAGGAAAATATACCAGCATTCAATAGACTAGTTTGCAAAGTCAAAACCAGAAGTATTGCTGATAATATGGAGCATTTTTGCACACATCTATTACAACACTACAAGTCTTGAAGCCTATATAATTGATATAGATATCAGGTAGAGAAGTATGTGGCTGTGATTGTTTAGATTGTAGCTTGGAATGCTTTACCTATAATATACAAGTCTTTTCTTTAACTCATTAATAATCAGCACATATTATCTAAATCTTTCTTTTGTTACAAATTTGCATTTCAAATATCTTTTATTAAAAATCATCACCTACCTGTTCACCAACGGCCCTATACAATCCGTCTATCTCCTGAGTCGTCGCTCCCCAGTCTATCCAGGCTAGTTTATTTGGTATTTTAAGTCCTGCAATACAAAGGTCAATGTAACACATAAATTGACATTCAGTTTTACTAACAATGGTAACATAGATACAATAGCCTCAAAAAGATATTTATATGAATGAACATGTATAAAGAATGATTCTTCTTCATTGCAACATACCTTGGTGTTTAATGAAATATTAGCTTGACAAATATGATCTTTGAGGCTCAACTATCAGAGATGGTTTCAAACATAAAAGAGTCTGTATTCTCTATTAATTTCAAAATGGTTTAATATGTGCATTTGAATATGATCAGTGACTTGGTTTTGAAATTACAGTAATGTTTCTATTCACAACTTGAATTTTGCTTACAGGCTTACATAGATGTATAGGGGTGCTTATCACTGATGCATGTTAAATTTGTATCAAGCATTTGACTCACCTAATGTAGCACCCTCTTCCCTCTGCGGCATTTCATATTCAATAAATCCAGTAAGGTTTTGAAGGACTTCCAATAACTAGAATTGACAAAGGAGATGTAAGGCAAATTAAAATTTGGAGACATTTATAGTCATACAACAAATTAGTTGAGAGATAACATACATTCTAAAGGTCAAAGAATAGTATTTTTTAAACATGTTTTTTTTTCCTTTAGCTTTTAGGTAATTGAATATTAAACATAATGGCAAAATAGCAAAATAATAAATTAGAAATATGCACATATCTGAAAGCAGAAGCAAAAAGGAAATAAACAACTCTTTCTTTTCTTGAAATGTATGTTGCAATTAAATACACTTCTTTCTCTTGGACTTGGTAAGGTCATAATTTGATATGTTCAATATTGGTATGAACTTCAAAATCAATAATAAATTGATTAGAACAGTGAAATCAAAGTGACTATTTAAACAAATTTAATAAGATTGGTTACATAGAGTTAGATCATATCATTAGACTACATACTAAACCCTCCTTATCAATCTCTACTATCTATATCCTTTTTTTAATTCTTTATATCAAGTTCAAACATACCATTTCTGAACCCTTTTTGGCAAGAAGATGTGTAAGACTTTTTGTTGTACTGTTGCTTGGAACATTGTACTCCCTCTGAAGAAGAATGGGTCCAAAGTCAAATCTGTAATGAAAAGGAGAAATAAAAGAATATTATAAGAGTGACTGCTTGTATTAAATACATTACAAAGATAATTCCTCTGCAAACTTTCCCTCTGAGAGTAAGTTTTGTGATAATTGACAAATCAAATATTGGATATCTACATGATGAATATGAACAATTCCATGGATAAATGCTTAGCGCTGGTAATACATGAATTTAAAGCATATGTAACAGGAAAAAGGATACAAAATGAACACTTTTATGAATATGGTTAAACTAGTCAGTGATTTGAAATAGAGGGCAGTATACAAACACTTGAGGCTTGGAAGAAACAAAAGATTACCTTTACATCCCATGATGAGCCTCCCATTGAAGGAGACTTCACAGAAGTGAAAACTCAGGTTTGCCCTTTCTGCCAAAACTAATGAATTTTGAGTATCCACATGTACACAATGAAACATCAACTTTCAATACAGTCCCAAATTAATATAAACATTCCTGCTACATGTATACTGCCATCTGTGGTGAGGTGCTGAACATCCAGATCATTTCGAATGCATATGATCTTACATGTTAGTGGCTGATACGTGACAGGTATTTTCTTGCAAATTTTGCTGCTGGCATCAAAGTTATCTCTCATAATACAAACCTCATACGAATTTGGAGTGTTTAATTGTTATTTGTATTAAGTTATTAAGTTATTTGTAATAGTTTCAATGAAAAAAATACACAATGTCCTTTGGCAAGATGTTAATCTACATTTGCCACTTATCACCCAGGTGTTAAATGGGTATCCGGTAGGATGCGAAAGTTAATGTGGTTGGGTGAGCAAGTGGCTCTTGTAAAATGGCAACTGGCTGGAATGCTCCCCAGGGAGTGGAGAATGTGCATACATTGTGTGCGGGTAAGCTTGAATCCGATAACGGGGTAATAATATGTACTGCGCCTAGAAACTAAGTATTAGGCGCATTATAAATGTGAGCTGTTATAATTAATTAACACTGTAATTGAAACCATATGAACTAATTGTATACCAGGATGCACTGATCTCAAAATTGTACCTGTGTGGTTGGATTCTCATGATGGACACCCCAGTGACTTCATCACCATTGAGTATAGTATGCTGGATAGGTGCACCTCCCCTCCATCTAGGCAGGAGACTGGGGTGCACATTAAGTATACCTCTGAAAAGATATCAATTGAGGAAAAGTTGATTTGTATCATTCATCAAAATTGAAAAGTGAGATACTGGTAAACACAACAGTAAATGGAAATATGCTCAAATATGAAATCATACAGATGCCAAATAGGTGTTTAATTGATCATGACCACAGAATTGTTTAAACTTCTTTTCCTTTATCATATTTTTTTTTCTACCTTCCTTATTTGGTTTTGATGAAAATCAACATGATTTCAAATTGGACTCTTCTCTGAAGCATTTCATTTTTACTGGCCTATCTGATGCACTACTGTATAAAACAGAATAAATCAAACCTTACTTAGCATTCTTTTAACTACCCCTGAGAAAATAAACCAAATACTCTTACAGTGGAAAACTTTTGATGAGCCACTCTGGTAGTAGATGGCCAAAAGAAACGGTGATCCCAACATCGAACCCAGATATGTGATCATCCAGAGGCCATTGGTGACATGTGAGATGCTGCTCTTGACAAAACTCCCAGACTGGTGATGGCTGCCTGGTTTTACCTCGCCGTTTGATGAACTGTGCGATACAAATTTATTAACATTGGTTTCTATTTTTTCCATCTAACAGCCAAAAAGTCAAGTGTTTTTGTTCACTGAAACCTAGGAAGAAAAGGTATTTTCCAGATTAATCATGACAAAATACTGGTATATTTATAATTTTTTTTAAAAACAACAGATACCTTAAAAACTTTCTTTAACAAAAAAAACTTATTAGTATGTTCTATAGAAGGTCATAAGATCATATAGAAAAAGATGACACTAATATTTACAGCATACATACAACTGAGAGACTTTAAGTGGTGAACATACAATGATAAGATATTACAGTTTTGAAAGGGCAATTATACTGACAACTTTCAATCCTTTTAAAAATAAAAGCATCAAGTCCATGGCAAAATACTTCAAGTATGTGTCTTACCATGCTTTGTGGAACTACAACTTCTAGCTTGTCAATCAAGTGGCCATTCTGTCTGGAAACAAAATAAAACAGTATTTGTTTAAGAATTCAGCTTCCATTTGTTTTGATGCTGCTTACCTTGATGGCATCACTATAGAAACTGACACCTTCTTTTAGAAATACAAAAAATCTGAAATATCTGTGTATTCACACCTTCAGATTCAGATCATGTTAAATGTACTTGTAAATACTTCATGCCCCTATCTAGACAATCATGAAAAAAAAGTGGTTGTATTATCTGTCTACCGAAATGTCCCTCCTGAAATGGAACATAGTTTAGAAGCTTTTACAATCGTAGGAGTTGAGTCATATTAAACCAATAATTTTTTACCTCTCAATATTTAAAATATAAATTAAATCTTCCTATCATCAAAGTCCCATTTTTGCATCACAAAACACTGTATAACGACAACAACATATGCTTTATGGTTTTTAATTGTTCTTTATCATTATTATTATTTTTGTCTTAAGTTTAGTTACATATGGTCGAGTAGCTAAAGGTTATAATTTAAAAAATAAAGGGTAAAAACACTAGGATTATTCTTTTAGTGTTCTTTTGAGTAATTTTTAAAAGAGGACAGAATAATAGAGCAATTTTGGTAATAAAACAGTCAACCAAATAACAATGAGGATTTAATACCCCTTTTCTTATCCTTCATCTCATCTTTTTACAATCTTGCCGTTTTTCTTACCTTGATTCTTCTATAAGCTGCAAATGAGGAAGTGAGAAATGATCAGTCCCGAAGAACATCACATTCAATCTCTGATCCTGGTCCGTCTTACATTGTCCATGACAATATCTCTGAGCGAAAAGAACCTTTCCTATGTTCTTGTTCCTGTGAAGTCTTAAACAGTTGCTATGGTGACTTTTAAGAAACAGGCCAATGGAGAAAGTACCTCTTTTCAGCATTACATGTGGCATTGTGATAAAGATCTGCTTCATCTATGCATGGATCAGCTGCCAATGATATTTTTGTTTTGTCTCAGTTGAAGCACATCCATCCCAGCTTGACTTGAAAATTCTGATTAAGTTCTATTCCGCCATGGGGAAGAAGAGAAATAATTAACAATTTACAAATGTCGCAACAAAAACACTGTAGACCCTTTTCATCATCTAATGTGAAACACTTGAACTTTAATGAAAATAACAAAGATAACAAGATTAAAGCCATTCTATACTAGAAGCACTGCCACAAAAATATGTCTTAGTGAGATAAATCTAGCTCAAATGATACTCAGAATACAGAATTATGAATCTTTTATGGGTTTATTATTTTCCTGAGATAAAATAAATATCAAAGTACCACCCGTACCTGACACCCATACCTGACATATTTGTTCACATAAAAAAAGGCATCTGTTTCAGTCACAGACAGATTCAAGTAGTCTATAGGAAAAGTGAAGGGTAGATAGACCCCCAAACAAACAATTTGCAAAACACACAGAATACCAACCATACCAAGATATCTCAGCAATAACATGAACTAAATTAATCTAAAATGGACAATTCAGAGTAATATTGCATATGCAAAACAAATCCAAAGCCACAGGCACAGTAGAGATCGAATTTAATCTAGAAAACTTTTTCTGAAATTGATAACCATTGAAATTGAAAATAATATTCGACAGCAACAGACATTATTATAATGATTATGAAATGCTATTATAATTCATGAAAATCTGGAGTTTAAAATCATTGGATCCATCAAGTGCCTCTGGCTCTGTCAGGAATTTAGAGAATACACGAGAATTAAAATAACACATTACGAGAAAATCAACGAGTGGGACTGACGTACGGCAACTGTTGTAAATCTTCTTCTAAACATTGCATAATGAAAATATCATAAGTCAAAAAGCCTCAGTACTTCGTAATAACCTAAAAGTTATTAATATTTCGTAAAAACATAACTATTTACCTCAAATCATGCGACGATACGGACTTCTATTCTATCCAAAGGCCTACCCAGCTTCCACTTGCAACCGACCGGGGAGAGATGGCAAGAACGGGGTCCTGTCTGTTAGTCCTACGAAACACAAACAAAGACACTAGACTACGCAAGTCTGCATCCACAAATAAACTAGCTTATTTTCAGTAGGATAGGGAAGGTGTCTTTTTATTTATTATATTTTTTTCTTCTTCTTTTTAACCATAAAAAATTAATAGCCCGGTAGGGAAGGGAGGGGGGGGGGGGGGGAGTGACGGAAGAAAAAGAAGAGATAAGGAGGTAAAAGAAAAGATCGAAGAACAATTAAGGAGAGCGAGAGAGAGAGAGAGAGAGGAGAGAGAAAGAGAGAGATAGAGAAAGAAAGAGAGAGAGAGGGAGAATTGATTTCCGACGTAATTAACTGAAAGTGGCATTTTGAATTTCAAGGCATAGTGTTCTTATCGCTCAAGACGGCAACCAATTTGGAACTTAGACACTTTAAATTGTAAATATATATACTTTTTTGTATATTGGAAAATCCCCCAGAAAAACACGTCCCCTTGTCCCCCGTTCCCCGTAAAAAGTCACAGTTCGTAGAAGAAGAAAAAATCACCTCCGAAATCATGGACTTGCCCTATATCGACTCTTACAAGCAAACATTCACTGTGAAAAGAAATAACAAAGATTGGGCAGATTTGAATACTAATCGTTTCAGAGTGTTTTCTTTTCATTCCGATTTTTGGTACTGCTTTTGGTATGTTCCAGGCTTAGTGATCGGTCAATCACTTGGGATGAGGAATGTTACGACGGGGACAATGCCTTCCTCCAACATGACAAAGCCGCCTTTCAGAGAGTTTGCGATGGACAAGAAAAATTAGAATATCTAGTCCAGTGGTCAGGTTCAATAGGAGAATCTCTCAACATAATCTGCTATCAAATCAACAATCTTCACCGACCTTCCATTTTGTCTTGCGCAGTTTTCGGTGAGTGAACACCATCTTCTTTGGCTCTGTCTTATCGACGGGATTTATGTTCCAATATCTACCGGAATATGACTGTTTCGATAACATATATTTCCATCAGTGCGATATATGACTCGTCACTTGGGTATGATTACAATGTCCTCGTATGTATATTATTGTGTACATTTATACATTTCTTTTTCTTCTTCTTCTTCCATTTGAGTACATCCCTCTTTACATAGTATTGTCGTACTATACCAGGGTGTGCAGGTGGACCACGTACTACATCGGGGTTACCCCCTACTCTTATACGAATAGAGATAGCCTCATAAAATAATATGTGAGTGGTATATTTTGCGTTTAGATGCCTAATTATTAAAATTATTAAAATTATGAATGATTGTGTATAGCCTAATAATATTGATACGATTGAAATGGGATGCCATCTTCCAAATGCCTGGTTATGTTTAACATCGTTGTGATTTCCTTTGTTCTTCAACAATTACGGCGCCAAAAAGTTGACGCCATTTTATGCATTCATACGCTGTATACGAATATAGTGTACGTATAGATACCTCAAATAGTATATATAGATACCTCAAATAGAGTATGGCCATCTCTGTTCATGTATATGAATGAATTTTTGTTGTTGTATATCCACGGGATTGTTGTTTTTATTTAGTGACATTCAATTTATTTTGATTTTCACGTAGTTGTATCCGTATTCATAATATTTTTTGAATTACAGTATCCACATGATGATTTAGGGGGTTTTACCTTTACCTTTACCCGAGATTCTGGAAGAATGCTGTGTTCTCAGCAGTCGGGCTTCCAGTTCAATTTCATTTTCTTCCTTCTCTTGGCTCTTTAAAGGCTAAGTAGAATTTAGTGTAGGTATGTACATATATTTTTTGTGATGCTTAGTTGAGTCAGGTGCTGATTATTTTTTGTTTCTTCTGTACGCCTTTGAGGCTTAGTAGAATTTAGTTAAGGTAGTTCCTGGCTGGGAGATGGTGATCTGTGAACGTGAGCCTACCGGGCATCGCTCCTTAAACTGTAGGTGAACGGCACGGCCAGTCAGGTTTTACACAATAATTTGTAATTCTTGGTTGAGTCAGGTACTGATTTTTTTCTTTTCATTTGTAGGCTCCTTAAGCATAGTAGAATTTAGTTTAGGTAGTTCCTGGTTGGGAGAGAGCGACCTGTGAATGATGAGCCTACCGGGCACTGCCCCTTAAACTGTAGGTTTAAACAAAAATATATTTGTAATGCTTAGTTTAGTCATGTACATATTTTTTCTTTTCTTCTGTACGCCTTTGAGGCTTAGTGGAATTTAGTTTAGCTAGTTCCTGGCTGGGAGATGGTGACCTGTGAATGGTGAGCCTACTGGGCACCACCCCTTAAATTGTAGGCGAACGTCACGCCAAGTCAGTTTTGTTATAATCATTTATATATAATGCTTAGTTTAGTCAGGTACATATTTGTTCTTTTCTTCTGTACGCCTTTGAGGCTTAGTAGAATTTAGTTTGGGTAATTCCTGGCTGGGAGATGGTGACCTGTGAATGATGAGCCTACCGGGCACCGCCCCTTAAATTGTGGGAGAACGGCACGCCCAGTCAGGTTAAAATATATTTGTAATGCTTAGTTTAATCAGGTACATATTTGTTCTTTTTTCTGTACGCCTTTGAGGCTTTTAATAGTAGAATTAAGTTAAGGTAGTTCCTGGCTGGGAGATGGTGACCTGTGAATGATGAGCCTACCGGGCACTGCCCCTTAAACTGTAGGTTTAAACAAAAATATATTTGTAATGCTTAGTTTAGTCATGTACATATTTTTTCTTTTCTTCTGTACGGCTTTGAGGATTAGTAGAATTAAGTTAAGGTAGTTCCTGGCTGGGAGATGGTGACCTGTGAATGATGAGCCTACCGGGGACCGCCCCTTAAATTGTGGGAGAACGGCACGCCCAGTCAGGTTAAAATATATTTGTAATGCTTAGTTTAATCAGGTACATATTTGTTCTTTTTTCTGTACGCCTTTGAGGCTTTTAATAGTAGAATTAAGTTAAGGTAGTTCCTGGCTGGGAGATGGTGACCTGTGAATGATGAGCCTACCGGGCACTGCCCCTTAAACTGTAGGTGTAAACACAAATATATTTGTAATGCTTAGTTTAGTCATGTACATATTTTTTCTTTTCTTCTGTACGGCTTTGAGGATTAGTAGAATTAAGTTAAGGTAGTTCCTGGCTGGGAGATGGTGACCTGTGAATGATGAGCCTACCGGGCACCGCCCCTTAAATTGTGGGAGAACGGCACGCCCAGTCAGGTTAAAATATATTTGTAATGCTTAGTTTAATCAGGTACATATTTGTTCTTTTTTCTGTACGCCTTTGAGGCTTTTAATAGTAGAATTAAGTTAAGGTAGTTCCTGGCTGGGAGATGGTGACCTGTAAATGATGAGCCTACCGGGCACCGCCCCTTAAATTGTAGGAGAACGGCACGCTCAGTCAGGTTTAATGATTTTTATTTTTTGCTTAGTTTAGTCAGGTACATATTTTTTCTTTCTTCTGTACGACTTTGGCGCTAAGAAGAATTTAGTTAAGGTAGTTCCTGGCTGGGAGATAGTGACCTGTGAATGATAAGCCTACCGGGCACAACCCCTAAAATTGTAGGAATACGGCACGCCCAGTCAGGTTTTGAAATATATTTGCAATGCTTAGTTTAATGAGGTACATATTTGTTTTTTTCTGTACGCCTTTGAGGCTTTTAATAGTAGAATTTAGTTGAGGTAGTTCCTGGCTGGGAGATGGTGACCTGTGAATGATGAGCCTACCAGGCACCGCCCTTAAATTGTAGGAGAACGGCACGCTCAGTCAGGTTTAATGATTTTTATTTTTTGCTTAGTTTAGTCAGGTACATATTTGTTCTTTTTTCTGTACGCCTTTGAGGCTTTTAATAGTAGAATTAAGTTAAGGTAGTTCCTGGCTGGGAGATGGTGACCTGTGAATGATGAGCCTACCGGGCACCGCCCCTTAAATTGTAGGAGAACGGCACGCTCAGTCAGGTTTAATGATTTTTATTTTTTGCTTAGTTTAGTCGGGTACATATTTGTTCTTTTTTCTGTACGCCTTTGAGGCTTTTAATAGTATAATTAAGTTAAGGTAGTTCCTGGCTGGGAGATGGTGACCTGTGAATGATGAGCCTACCGGGCACCGCCCCTTAAATTGTAGGAGAACGGCACGCTCAGTCAGGTTTAATGATTTTTATTTTTTGCTTAGTTTAGTCAGGTACATATTTGTTCTTTTCTTCTGTACGACTTTGGGGCCAAGAAGAATTTAGTTAAGGTAGTTCCTGGCTGGGAGATAGTGACCTGTGAATGATGAGCCTACCGGTCACCACCCCTTCAATTGTGGGAGTACGGCACGCCCAGTCAGGTTTTGAAATATATTTTTAATGCTTAGTTTAATGAGGTACATATTTTTTTTTTATGTACGTCTTTGAGGCTTGTAATAGTAGAATTAAGTTTAGGTAGTTCCTGGCTGGGAGATGGTGACCTGTGAATGATGAGCCTACCGGGCACCGCCCCTTAAATTGTAGGAGAACGGCACGCTCAGTCAGGTTTAATGATTTTTATTTTTTTGCTTAGTTTAGTCAGGTACATATTTGTTCTTTTTTCTGTACGCCTTTGAGGCTTTTAATAGTAGAATTAAGTTAAGGTAGTTCCTGGCTGGGAGATGGTGACCTGTGAATGATGAGCCTACCGGGCAGCGCCCCTTAAATTGTAGGAGAACGGCACGCTCAGTCAGGTTTAATGATTTTTATTTTTTGGTTAGTTTAGTCAGGTACATATTTTTTCTTTTCTTCTGTACGACTTTGGAGCTAAGAAGAATTAAGTTAAGGTAGTTTCTGGCTGGGAGATGGTAACCTGTGAATGATGAGCCTACCGGGCACCGCCCCTTAAATTGTAGGAGAACGGCATGCTCAGTCAGGTTTTTAAAATATTTTGTTTGCTTAGTTTAGTCAGGTACATATTTTTTATTTTCTTCTGTACGACTTTGGAGCTAAGAAGAATTAAGTTAAGGTAGTTTCTGGCTGGGAGATGGTGACCTGTGAATGATGAGCCTACCGGGCACCGCCCCTTAAAATGTGGGAGAACAGCACGCCCAGTCAGGTTTTGAAATATATTTTTAATGCTTAGTTTAATGAGGTACATATTTCTTTTTTATGTACGCCTTTGAGGCTTTTAATAGTAGAATTAAGTTTAGGTAGTTCCTGGCTGGGAGATGGTGACCTGTGAATGATGAGCCTACCGGGTACCGCCTCTTAAAATGTGGGAGAACGGCACGCCCAGTCAGGTTTTGAAATATATTTTTAATGCTTAGTTTAATGAGGTACATATTTCTTTTTTATGTATGCCTTTGAGGCTTTTAATAGTAGAATTAAGTTTAGGTAGTTCCTGGCTGGGAGATGGTGACCTGTGAATGATGAGCCTACCGGGCACCGCCCCTTAAATTGTAGGAGAACGGCATGCTCAGTCAGGTTTTTAAAATATTTTGTTTGCTTAGTTTAGTCAGGTACATATTTTTTCTTTCTGTACGCCTTTGAGGCTAAGTAGAATTTAGTTTAGGTAGTTCCTTGCTGGGAGATGGTGACCTGTGAACGATGAGCCTACCTGGCACCGCCCCTTAAATTGTAGGAGAACGGCACGCTCAGTCAGGTTTAAATTTTGTTTTGTTGCTTAGTTTAGTCAGGTACATATTTGTTCTTTTCTTCTGTACGCCTTTGGGGCTTAGTAGAATTTAGTTTAGGTAGTTCCTGGCTAGGAGATGGTGACCAGTGAATGCTTAGCATACCTGGCACCGTCCCTTAAACTGTAGGTGAAAGGCACGCCCAGTCAGGTTTAAAAAATATATTTTTAATGCTTAGCTTAGTCAGGTACATATTTTTTCTTTTCCACTGTAGGCTCCTAAAGCTTAAGTAATTCCTGGCTAGGAGATGGTGACCTGTGAATGATGAGCCTACCGGGCACCGCCCCTTAAATTGTAGGAGAACGGCACGCTCAGTCAGGTTTTACAATATATTTGTAATGCTTAGTTTAATCAGGTACATATATGTTCTTTTGTTCTGTACGCCTTTGAGGCTTTTAATAGTATAATTGAGTTTAGGTAGTTCCTCGCTGGGAGATGGTGACCTGTGAATGATGAACCTACTGGGCACCACCCCTTAAATAATAGGCGAACGGCACGCCTAGTCTTTTTTAAAATAATTAATTGTATATAATGCTTAGTTTAGTCAGGTACATAATTCTTTTCTTCTGTACGCCTTTGGGGCTAAGTAGAATTTAGTTAAGGTAGTTCTTGACTGTGAGATGACGACCTGTGAATGATGAGCCTACCGGGCACCGCCCCTTAAATTGTAGGAGAACGGCACGCTTTAGTTTAGTCGGGTACAATTTTTTTTCTTTTCTTCTGTACGCCTTTGGGGCTTAGTAGAATTTAGTTTAGGTATTTCCTGGCTGGTGTGTTTCTATGGCTCAATGCTGCTGTCTTAAAGGTTCTGAATTACAAAGTCACAGTGGGCTCCACGCATACGTTGGCTTTGCCCCCCCCTTTTTTTTTGTTGAGTGTTGCATTTTCAATTTGTAGACGGTTGTAAATGTGTCAGCCTCTTGACAGGACACCTATTAATCGATTGAGAAAGAAGGGAGGGGGGTATAATGCGACAAAAACAACTTTAAAAAACAGAAGAAAAAAACAGGAAAAAAAAAAAACAAGTCTACATCAGACCCTTATAAAAAAATGACCATCAATTGCTTTTCTCATAATATATGACTCACTATACTTTTTCTTTCGTTTATTCATATAGGCCTACAAGAATGAAGTCCCCCTCCTCAACCATGCCCCCACCTCCTTTCAATGAAACTAGTGCTCATTAATACTTTCCAAAGGATCGAGGAGCACAATATTGTCGAAACTGAGGGAAAGAGATAATATCATTAAGAGTATGAATACCTAACATCATTATTGGCAATTTAGGTTTTAAAAACACCACAAAGAACTAAAGAAAAATATGAAATGTTCTAAAACTTACACCTTGGGTTGATGCAGGACATAGTGACCATCGTACATTTCCATAATTCACGCTTGATTGCACACGGGAAAGTCCCTCTCGTTCCGCGTTTCACCTGTCTGCCTGTGCACTGTACGTGCACTGTGCATCATTCACATCACTGACATTTGTACATACTAAACGTTTAGTCGCCTTCGATCAAAAGTACGAAAAATGGGGAGAACGAAACCTTTTGGAATAATTTGGATTATCATTTTAGCTCTTAGTTCTTGGGCAGGTAAGTCTCAAAGTTATTTATTTTGTAGATTTGGTAAAATGACCCTTTTCCGGGTGAACGATTTGATATAATCTAAGTTTTTGAAGTTAGTTTAGCTGGCGTAGAAGTAGAAAAAGTAGAATTAGAAATCCACATAAACGCGACGCAGCTGCTTGAGTGTGTGGGCGAGATGTACGTAGAGAGTGCGATCAGGAGGGCAACATTGATCACAGTATTTTATCCGTAGGCCCTCCCAACAAGCACTTCCTTTACTGACTAATTTTAGATTGTAAACCTCGTAAGCATAGAAATATTGCAGTATCCTATGTACCTTATGCGGGTCTATCTGTTAAATAATTTCAATGTGTTGTGGAAAACTATTGTAATAACAAAATCTTTAAATTCTCCAAAATCATAACTCCGTAGTCATTGACAGTAAGTGAGGATATGTAGCTGTAATATGACACACAACATATTCATGAAATGATTGTCCTTGATTGACAAAAAGACCTACAACAGTATATCTAGACGGTACTTGGTTATTTCATACATACAAAAGTGTGGGAATTGGCTCTTTAACGTTTTAGGACAAATAGTGTCATATTATCATAAAGCGTGTTAATTTTATTTCACAATTTTAGGAGATGCTTGAGGAAATGTGAGCATCTCAAACGTATCTCCAATTTGCACTGAAACACTATCCTTTAAAATGTGTGTAACTGGAAGAACCCAATAACAAGAATTATTATATTATTAATGAACTTGATGATAAATATACTTGCATTTTTCAATGCATCTACTATGTCTGTAGCTCTTTGCAGACATTATATGAGATAGAATGGGAAGTTTTTTAATTGTTTTTTGTATTTGCAGGGAAGATACTTTATTTCCTAGTATCAGATGCTCAAGTATAAAAAGAATCAGCTTACTTCCTGCCAGCTGGTCATCACTATGACCAAAGTCAGAGAGGTCTGTGTGATTTGTCAAAGATGATTATGACCATCATAGAGTACTATGAATCAGAGAGGTTAAATGGAGGTGAATTCATATCTGGACAGGGAAATCTGATAATGGTTGAAATAATGGACTACTTTATAATAGAAACTGCTGACAGTAGTAAAAGATGATGATTTTAGACAAGAAAATATATGTCCAAGGGAGTGTTTTACAAAGACTAAGATCGAACTATGGCAGGCCGTTCATGCCACTGTTTGCTCTCACCATTTACTGACATTGGTCTCTCAAGGGACGGACATGGTCACAAAAACGACAGAATTTACATTTTTGGATAATTCATCATTGAAGGAAAAATATTATCTAAAGATCATAATGGTAAGAATTGTCTGCCATAGTTAAGTCCAACTTAAAGTCGATCTTACTCTTTTCGAAACACCCCCTAGTCTATTAATTCTAGAAACCAATTAAAATAAGTATTGGATTAATTGCAAAAATAATGAATGAATTTCTTTTTGATTAGCTGCTCAGACTGCTTTCAAACCAGAATGTGCAGCATGGGACCAGATGATTCGATCGATCAGCAGGAATGTCAGAAAGATTCCCACTGCAACTGCTACATGCACAAGGTCCAAAGACTGTACAAGGTTCGCCTGCAAGTTTCTCATGCTGGTAGGTGTTTACACAAAGGCCTATATGTTTGAAAATTGAATAAGGTATCTTAATTTAAAATCCTTAGCAGATTATAAATTGCTGGTCTTTATTTTGTCTCTATTATGACTGAATTTCACAATGATATAAAAGTTTCAAATATAAAATTGAATCTCTTAAGTTTAGGTCAAGGCAAAAGGAAATAGGGGAAAACTTTTACAGACCTATCATGCTCATGACAACAGGTTGACCTTTCTCTAGCATTTGTCAAGGATGTTGATGTCAACTTTTACCTATATTATTCCTTGGACTCAGTCATACGATGTAATGGTAGATATAGTCTGTTTAGAGACAAAAGGGCGTTAACTCACATACTTCAACACGGAGTCAATGACTGTCTGGCACTGAACAGACAATATTTTGTATATGTTATATTTCTTACATAAACTGTTATGACTTTGGTATAATTCTTACAAATAGTGATACAGTATCACTATTCGAAGGCCTGAACTAAGGAAGCCTCTCTCAGAAGGAAACAAATCTTCTCAAATTATGCAACAATATTACAGCTCAAGGAAATCTAACTCACCATCAGTCTACTTGAATTATCCAATCTGACTCTGAGTTAGTTGATGGATTCCACATTAATTACGGGCTGCTATTCTAGTAATAAGCCCTTTCATGCCTACCCCTTCCCCAATGGAGTAACTTTAAATGACCAGTCTTTAGTTGTTCATTTAATTGTCTCGTTTCTTCCAGAGTGCCATAGTACAAAAGAATGCAGCTCTTTCATGCATATCCTTGCCCTAATGGAGTGACTTTAAAAGACCAGTTTTAGTTCTATTAATTATCTTCTTTCTTCAAGAGTAATTCAGTTTGACAGTATCTTGCTAATCCATCCACCCTTGTCTTAATGGAGTAACTTTAAAATACCATACTTTTAATGGTATATAATTATCTTATTTTTTCTTCTTCATGAAGTGCCATTCAGCTATTCCAATCACACCTTTACCTTTGCTCTAGTGGAATACCTTGCACAGACAAGATTTTACGTCTATTAATTTTCTTGTTTCTTCTAGAATAATTTAAATAGGCTATTCCATGCAACCCTTACACCGAGACCATTATTTAGATTATGTATTAAGTGTCATTGTAGTATGATAGTAGGGTCTATCTTGCTATCCAATGCATCTCATGCACTACAAGTTTAAGTTCTTATCATTATCTTGTTTCTTCAACAATAATCTCAGTCTGATAGTATCCTGCTATTCCATCCATCGTTGTCCTAATGGAGTAACGTTAACATGCCAGCATTTAGTTGGATACAACTATCTAGTTTCTTCTAGAGTGCCATTAAGCCATGTCCGGCCATTCCAGGTGGATACACGCCCCTGTTCTAATAACTAGTAACTTTTATAGGCCAGCGTTAAGTTGTTTACATTTTGTTTTTTCTTTCAGCGCAAGGATATCATATTTGACATCAAGCTCTTCCCGTGTACAACACCTGCACAGATGAGATTGCTGGTGCTGAGTAATACCGACAATGTCTACTTTGAACAGACAGTCATGAATGGAAATACATACCCAATTCCAGGTCAGTTTCTACTCACACCTCCCCCTACCCACACTAGTTTAAGAACATGATTTGAATGTGCTTTCTGTAATTTGATTTTACCAATTAAAATTACAAAAGTATCTGCAACTGTGTTGTATCATTTCCCATGTACTTTAAAAGACCAGCTGTCTCTTATCCAATAACTATGCTCCATACAAAATGTTTTATTGAGTCATTTGCTTTCTTTGTTAATTTAATCAACAGTCTTTGGATAATATATCAATGAGTGAATACGATTTAATTTGGGACATGAGGGCAAGCAATCAAATGATGGATACAGGAATGAATAAGCATTTCAAGAAACTCATAATAGATAACAGACATGTCACAAGGTTTCCAGTTATGCAATCATTCCCAGCGAGGAAACAAGTTTGTAGGAAAGAGATAACTACACAGATTTGCAAATTAGTCATGATTCATTAGTTTTTAGTTTTTAACAGTTTTGACAATCAAAGAGCTGTTGTTAGATGTTATTTGTCAATATCTTCATGTTTTCCTTCTTCTCACCATGCCTGTCAGGTCTTACATACAACATTTTTCCTGGCATGAGACTCCAAATATCAGTTCAAGTTCATTTTAGAAAATTAGCTGCTGGACTAGAAATAGGGGTAAGTCAAATCACGGAAATATGCATGGATGATAGAGAAAAGTTCCAGATGTTTGAATGTATATCTCTTCACTCAAGTTTCAGTTATGCCTCAAAAGCAGATGCACAGTTGTAATATGTATATTATATTCTTGTAAAGAAATACACTCATGACTCCTAAAGTCAAGTTTTTCCTTTGCAATACGACTGACTGCCCGCGTGAAAGCCTTCACTGCTATTGACAATCGTAGCTCCTAAGGCCTTCTTTTGGACAGCCGATAACATCTGAGATAAATTCATCAGAAACTACGATAGCAACTGTTTTATTTTGCTTTTGCATTCACAAGATGAAAAATTATAACAGTTATAAGATTGGATTTAAACAGAGTTGTTATCATGAGATATCTTTTAAAATATAAAAGCAGCTGCATGCTATTTGAGTATATTCGTTATGAGTGTAAAGGAAATCCTAGACTGATGGCCCTGCATGTTAAAATATTGCTGTTTCTCTTTTGTATGACAATTGAGTCTTGCATTAGTTCAAATAGTAATAATGTGAAGATTACTAGGGATATTGAGAAAGTTTGGAGGAGCAAGCATACAAGTAGTATGCATGTATATTTCACAGAGAGTATGCATAGATGTCACGACGTCTGATGTCAGTGTCATTTTCGAGACAAAACCTTTTTCTTTAAGCAGACATGACGTGTGCCAGGATGGGATTTTGCCAAATTTTGTCAAACAAAGGATTATTCTTAACTTGGATATACTTATTTATATTTCCTGTTTACGGTACATGGCAAGGTGAATATTTCATTTTTTCTCACCTATTTTGATACAATTACTGAAAGTTATGCTACGGATTCAAAACTGTAAAATCCCTTAAATGATATCGAAATTGAATATAATCTTGATTTAGCTCACAGAACACAAAAAGGAGGGTGATAAAACAATCTTTGATTGTCTTGGTTATTGCTGTACATTTAGCATCATGCATAACTGATAACTGTCTGAAATAAACAATAAATGAGGACTGATTTTCACTGACCAATGCAATTTTATTTCACAAACCTCTCCTCCATGTAGCTGCGAATGAAGTTCTCTGGACCTACTCCTCTCATCACCTTCCAATATCCTATTTTCCCTGATTTCATAATCCCTGTCAGAGAATGTACAACAGCAGGTAAACTCTCAATTGTGAAGTGATCCATCTGTTAAACTATTTCCCATTTTACATTTTAAAATGTTTATGTATATCAAAACTGTCCTTGAATAGGAACACATAGAATGAACGTTGACAGAGATGAAAACGTTAACACAGCTGTGTAATATGAGAAGTAGTTTTTATATAGACTTGTAAGGTATACAATTGACTTTTGAAATATGAAATAAATGCTAGTTGAGGAATTATAACTGTTATCAGTTTTATGGAAGTTTAAAAAACTTTACTAATGTGTAACATTAATATGATTGTATTTCCTGATGCTTCTGATAAGAAAAATCTCTGACATTATAGCTACTGTGAAATAAGTTGAAATGGTACCAAATATATTTGTAGGACTGTGTGAAGTTTAGTTATGACAAAATGATGCCATAATATGATATTTTATCTCATTACACTTCTGATTAGGACGCGTTTAAATTCTAATGTTTTTTCAAGTGGAAATGCTGAATGGACAATTAATAATTTGCATAACTAATAAGAAACAAACAAATATTCTACATTAATTCACTTTACTTTCTAACCACTTTTGTTTTATAGTGATCCCAGCCCAGGTGCACTGCACGAAAATGAACAGTACAGTGACCTCTTTGACCCTTCCTCGAGCTCACACCTGTGCCATGGCAACGGGATGCGGTGGAATATCTTGCTCTGGAACCATATTCTCGGTGCCTTCAGTCCGATCAGGAGTAGGTTATCACTTTTAATTCTTTCACTTTATAGTCTATTTGATGTGATGAAATGGTGGTGAATAACAACCTTTATCAAATCTTTGGCCATGTTTATCATTTGATGTTGTTATGCATCATGTATATTTAATCTCATGCAAACTTGTAATTAGTACCTAAAAGTGTTCTCCTTGAACAATTCTAATTTGTTTGTTTATTCTTCATCCAATCTTCATTTAATACTCGCTTTTTGTCCTTTCTGTTCATATTTGGTAGTATTATATAACATTCCGTTTATTCAAGAAATCGTTTAAGAAGGAGAGATTCATCTTTACTTGTACTTCATGTGCTAAGTGTAGTGTAAATATTTTTCTCACACTGACCTCCTTATGTTTTCACAAGTGGGTTTTGATGAGCTCCTTTAATGTTTCACACATTCAAGCTATTTTTGGAAATTTGATATCCTGGGCAGTTACATCTTTTCATACCTGTCTCATATTTCCAGGTGTCTTCAAATAATTTCAAGTGGTATTCTACATGAAACTTAGGGATGAAACTAAAAAACAAATATACATTTATAAAAGCCTTTGTTGATCATTTCCTTGACCTTGTCCCTCTTGTTGGGTATCTTCCTATTGTTCTTTAAGTACATTAAATTAGCTAAGTCAATTAGGATATTAGCATGCTCACACAAATACACATTAATCAGAGGGCTCGTTTTGGGAAGGAAATCTAGTAATAAGGGCCAAGCATCTAATCGGCTTTAACGAAGGGCAAATTATGACAGGAAGTGAGATTGGGATGATCTTTGGAGTAGCTCATTATCAGATTTAATTAACCTTCTTGGCCTCAGAAGTTGGACTTGATACTCATAAGGAGAGAAAGTTTGGTGCATGCTTTGCCCAATTGTGAATGGTGTATTTTTTTTTAGTATTTTGCTCTAAATAAGGCTTAAGTCTAATAATCAAAATAATTGCATGTAATCTTTCAAGAGGAAAAAAATCAAAGACTCCGCTTCTAGTAAAAATTAAAAAAAGTGGAAATGTGGATCCAATGCTCTTTAAGGTAGACAGTAAGGGGGAGGGCTGTATAAGATTGGAAATAAAAGGTGATCTACATGTACATTGCCACACCTTACTTGACCTTGAAGGCAGAAAAAATTCCCTTATTAATTATGAATCTCCAAACTATATTTAAACATTATGACGAAGGCATAATTATAATATGCCTTTAACTTTAAATCCTCCATATGAGTCTGTCACGTTTTCATTTTTAGACAGGCTATGCACAGTTGATCAGGATTAAAAACATCAATTTGCAAGCTCTTGTTTGGAATTATCTGCTAAAAGGCGAGATCATGTCATTGCGGTAACCCAATGTAGCATTATGCACTCTCCTTAATGTTATGGACCCCATTGTCTTTTGTCTGTTTGATTACGCACTATCATCTGAAAAGTTAAAATTACAGACTTTAACTGAGATTTTGTACTTAAAAATTATTGGTGTGTTATGAGGTCCTCCAACAATATATATATTTGAATACAATACAGTACATGTAATGCCTCTAATTCTTACAGTATTCTGTTTGACCAACTATCAATTATAGCATATTTTATTGTTCTTTCTTATTCAGATTTTAAATCATGACCTTGTTGTAGATTTTTGAAAACAAAATATCCTTTATCGAAATGGAAAAGTATAGAATAATAATTCAAAACACCACATGACACAACGCCTACTGCAAAACCTGAACAGCCATTTTTAAAATCTAGTGTTTTGTCAGTTGTGATGAATTTAGGTGCACCAAGAAACCTTGCAAATCTGAAAAAGTTGTTAAACTTGTGGACATTTCATCAACACAAAATTTGATGGTGTTATAGTAAGTGAGGAAATGGCAGTGGTTAAAGGAATATATCACATTAACTTGTACCCTTGGCAATGCAGTAGGTTGGAGTCACAAGATGAGTCAGACAAAGTACTATTTAACCCACTCACTCAAAGTACACGCTCTGTCTCCAAAGTGTGGTATCAAGAACGTACAATGTCTGAGCGATCCAAGTCCCCTACAGGAAGGAGTTTGTTCCTCGACAGCCGTGATTCATCCTAACGTACGTGATGTGTACCTCTGTGTTGCCATGACGACAATGACTGTATGCTGCCACATTGCATGTTGTCAAATTAATATACACCTAGAGAGTTATGACAAATTGAGGAGAACTTGAAAATAAGAAACTTATTTATATGTCTGCTCCATGTAAGATATGTGACGACTGTCTGCTAGAAACCCATATAATCCATGGGTCTCATAAATATTATTCAGGGGATGGAATCTAAAAGGAATTGTGATAACAAGCAACAGAGCCTGCAAAATGAACTTTAAAAAAATCTAGTTCAGTGATTGCTATAAAGATCATCAAGTCATTCCAATAGTGAGTGAATGTGATATTTATAGCTCATGCATCATGACATCTAATTGGCAAGCAAGGAGGATGTCACCACAACAAGATATATCTTTCCTTTATTCACTCTACAAGCATACAAGAATGCACTTCACATATTTTATTTTATTTCTTTAAAAAATTGTTTTGTTTTAACATTGCTATCAACAAAACACTAATTTTGCAAGTATAATCACTCCGTTCAAAATCACAATGCTGGTGCCTTTATCAGGCTTACAAACATGAATATCTGAATTGGCCCTCAGAAGACCACATATGGCATTTATATTCATGTTAAACAAAAACATTATCAAGCAAGGGTCTTCACAGGCCTGGCTTTTCCTGAAAGTGTATTCATCCAATGCATCTGAACGATGGAAGCACATGCATAACCAAGAGTCTTTAAAATTGTTAACTGGGAAATGTTTGAAAATCAACAGAACAAAGTATGTTACTTACTGCTGAAAATGCATTTGTTAGATGTGTTGATATGTACCAAACTGCCTCCAGAACTGAGGATTTTGTTCAGTATCAGAGAATTGTGAATATAAAATTGAAGCATGGTAGAGAAAGTTCTTCTAAATCAATTTGAACTTGTATGTAACAAATCAAAACTTGTTTTATGCCAGTAATTGATAATTGATGCTAGGTCAATAAATTGAGAAGTCTGAACATCGTTCAATTAAAGCGTATGAGAGGCCTCATGATTTTGCGGAAATGTAGGCCTGCTGTTTCTTCAGGTGACAGATGAAATGTACATATGGATAAGTCACAGATGTGTGATATAATACAAGTACTGGAAGTCCATGAATCAAATCCTGTAGGCCTACAAGCCTAATTAGCTTACTCTAATAAAGCACTATAAGTTTTACCTGTTATCTTTGGCTGATCTATAGCGAACTGAAAAAGTTATTATAGAAAACAAGTGCAGATTTTATTTGCAAAGCCAGAAATTAGAATGAAAAATAGAAACATACTAAATACACATAAAAAATACTAAGATCAGCAAAAAAAGTTGATCTTTTGTTTAGGAACTGTTTACTGTTGCACTGAGCGAGGCGGGAAGAGGGGGGGGGGGGGGGGGGGGGGCTTTAGGGGCTTGTGAGTTCTTGCATCATTTTCTACAACGCACATGCCTCGTTTAAACTCATTTATGATCAAGCTTTTTTTTTTTTTTTTTGGTTCTATTTCATATTTATGGAGTGTGTGATGGGGGGGGGGTGCTTTAAGAAATTTGAGGGAAGGGTTTGAACCCTAAGCCCCCCCCCCCCCACTCCCTCTAGAACAGCATTTTTTATTTTTTATTTAAAGCAATCTTACTTAAACTATTTTTGTCCATTAAACTTTTCAATGTAATATTGACTTGTTTAGTCACAAGAAAAAGAAATTAAAATAAAATAAAATTAGATATCAATCACAAAAAATTATAGTAAGAGGGAATCACAAAAAATTATAGTAAGAGGGAAGTAATTACTGCTTACTAGGTTAATGATATATGTTAATTTTGCAAACGAGTATTATTTTTGTAACTGTTCTGTATAAATGTTATAAACGATGTAAATATGTTCATTCAGGGCCCCATGGAAGACCACTACTTGCTGGTGAATGGGCTACCCTGTCAAAAGATCAGAAATAAATAATAAATAAATAAAATCAGCTTTAAGTTGTAACGAATCAAACCTGTGTTGAAGGTCGGAGAAGGTTTACAACACGTGCGTATGTAGGAAAGGTCGGTTCCTGTTCAAAAGGGGGGCACTTTCTAAACAGGAATTGCTTGATTTAGCAACCAAGCTCGCTACTTGCTGTCATGTCTCCATGGCTACATTAATTTTGGGTAGTCATCAGAAGATATCTAAGCATGGCTCCCTGTTATAAGACACAGCTTACTGAGTATAAACTCCCTCCATTTTTTGTGTGTTAAGTGACTTGCCCGGGAGATAATAAGATGGAGGGTAGTTTTAAAGATGATTTCCTCTGGCAGTTCTCGGGATATTGCAAGGATTATTTTCTCCAAGGGTATAAACTGTCACACATTCTGTAATCATGTTCTTTATGGATATTATAACATTATGCAAGTTTGTTGCATTATGT
>JAVYIG010006719.1:0-112785 GCA_035222895.1 Strongylocentrotus droebachiensis | reverse complement strand
TAGGCTACATTGCAATGATTTCAGGCCTCGTCACTGACTTTATTTATACATGTATAATGACAATGGTAACAATCAAATAAAGCAAGTATATTTCAATAGATAGAAACAATTCGTTTCGTGCTTTTTTCCCCTTTAAATTGACAATCACTTTTGTTCGTTGTTGATGTTGTTGCTTTATCTCGATATCTTTTCATGGTTTTTGAACGGTAGTGATATGTCGCCCTCTGCGGTGGCTTGTCTTTAGTTTCCAAACTTAATCGCCCCCTTCTCTCGCCCTCCCAACAAACCTTTCTTTCTCTTTTTCCTCCTCCTCCCCTTTTTCTTTTCCATCGATTTCTTCATACCTTCCCTCTCTCTCTCTCTCTGACACAAGCATCTAAACTCTCTCTCTCTCTCTCCCTCCTCATCCCACCCTTTTGCTCAAAATGATTGCATCTCAAATCAAATGTTGCCTTAAAAATTATCTCTCTCTTCTCTCTTCATCCTCCCCCCCCCCCCCCTCTCCTCTCTCTTTCTCCTTTCCACCCTCCCCTCCCTTTCTTTTCTCCCTCTCTTATCACACGATACATCTCAATCGAATTTTGTCAGAGATATTCCATCATCACGATTTTACAGTTTTCCATGATTAATAAACTATAGTCAAACCTGTCTATCCAGGCACCCAAGGGAAAGAGTGAATGTGGCCACTGTAGATAGGTGGCCTTCCTAGACAGGTTCTACAACATACATTTCATTCTCAAGGGAGACAAGTAATAATATGCATGGCCACTATAGACAGGTGGTCTTTATAGAGAGATGGTCACTAAGACAGGTTTGACTGTGCATCGTTATTCATGTCTGAGACTGGAATGAGAGAGAGGCTAAAGGCTGGACGAAAATCTTTCCAAATTATTGCAGAAATATGTTACATACAAGGATGAGAGAAAGATGATGTCACTAGCATAAAGGTGTGATTTACTAGAGGAGTCAACAGGGTATAAGAAGAGACAGTTTGATATAAACATGAATAACAGTCAAGTCAATATATTCAAATTTAAAAGATTGTTTAATACATGTAACTATAGTATACAAAACCGTGTAATATTATACAATTTATTATACAATGTATTGTCTAATGAGAATGATGAAGGTGTAAAATGACTATGTTAGATAGCTCTTACAGCTACAAAGTTGTGATTGGTCCATAGATCATCCAGTAATAATGCTTGTTTCAATGTTATATCGACTACCCAGTCCAACAAATATATTTTGCGTAATACTATATCCAAGCAACCCTGCACAAAATGGTGCTTACCTATTACTTGCTTTGTCTCAACAACTCAAGTGAAAAAAGGCATGAGAGCGTAATCGTCCGTTATTGTATACAAAGTGCAATCAAGGCCATCAAAATAAGAAATATTGACTGGTCGGGTGTGTAGAACATATATTTTTTGGACAGCGAAGGGAGCAATATGTTTCCTTAAACCCACACTGTACCACTTGTAGCTACTTGCTCCCTCTATATAGAAAACTTCCACAATCGGTGCCTGTTGGTCCCCCATGATCCTCTTTTTTCTTATGTTAATTGAGAGCTGAGTCAATGAGATAGCCACCTGTCACAGTGACCTCGCTGGCTAGCTGGGTGGTCTAATCCCTTCTGGCTGAACTAGTAAGCCGGCCTTTAATATCATACTTTCATGTAGTGCTTCGTGGAAATATGACTCATTGGGAAAACATAACTCCCTTTCCGGGGTCAAAAATATGTAATTTTACACACCCACCAGTCAATATCAGTATGAGATACAAAATATCACTCTATGACCTCCTTTCTTTCAGCAAAGGTCTACACATTAAAGATGCTCATGCATGGGTGTGTATATATAGAGGGCGACACACGAACGACTGTATATACCCACGCACAAACATCTTTTAAAAAGTAGAAATCTTTTTATCCCAAACCACCTGGGGCCAAGGAAATAAACTTTTAATATTGATTTGTTACATATGTAAATAAAAAATTGCCATAGTTATATAATATTGAATGGCCTTGAAGGGTATAATATTGAATGGCCTGGCTTGAAGGGTATACTGTTGAATGGCCTTGGAGGGTATAATATTGAATGGCCTTTAAGGATATAATATTGAATGGCCTTGAAGGGCATAATATCCCTCAAGCTGATTACCACATTTCATGAGATTACGAGTGGAATATTCTCAATGTGAGTGCTAAGAAAGTAATTCAATATTATTATTATTATTATTATTATTAGTTGTAATGATTAGTACCTCAATTATTCCCATAGCACATTTATGCATTTTAATTAACTTCAACATGATACACATGCAGGAGAAAAACCTTGGTGATTTGTGAGTGACTTGTCTGCAGGACTAACGCATATGAAAAGGGCTTACATGTGTGCTATTTAAAGATTTTAAAAAAGAGTATTTGTGAAAACTTTTGTTAAAATCTAACAATATGATTGCAGGGACAACTGTATTAATACTGATTAGATTCCCCTGGATAAGCTAGACATACTATTATTATTACTTTTCAATATTAAATAGGAGGTTGATTTCTTGGAAAAGGTGAACAATAATTTGTGAGTGTTATCATTGTATTATGCAAGTGGGGAAGAACATCAGAGAAAAAATGTTCCCTGAAAAGCAAGGCTCTTCAAATGCATTCATATTTTAAATATGGCATGTAACATCATAAATATCAGGAAGGATTTTTATGCCACATGTTTGTGTAGTCCCATATACATCTATCTGTGTACAGTGCTTGTAACTTTACCAAGACTGGGCCAGATTTCTTATCATTTTATTCCAGCACCTTGCAGTACACACCGATACTTATATGCTGGATGATCAACCTTTTCTGATCGGTCCCACAACGTTTCTTTCACAATGCAATCGCATGACCATAACTCATCTTTATCATTAAGACCCCTTGCTTATTCCGAGGACACTTCCACTTACCAGTACTGTTTTACATGATAACATAATCTGGTACAGGCATACTAACTTTAGTCAAATTTTTTTTTGAAGTCCTCCCCGATATTTATTTGGTTTTTGATAATAGAAGCAGAAAAAAATAGGAGGAAGAGGTCGTCAAAAGTTTCAGCAAATTCTCATCAAGAAAATTATACATTTTTGAAGTTGCAATCATTCAAACACAAATTGGCAACTCTGTGATGTGTCTTGCAAGGTTCCCTTCTGTCTGCGCTATAACACCCTATAATCAGGATGTTTGCTGAGGTCATGATTTAAGAGAACTATGTAACGTGAACCTGCCCCCTTTCCAAAATTTTGCCCGCTTGTAGGTACTGGTACGGTGCTTCTATTACCGGTATGAACTTGTCATTAGAAGTTTTTCAATCATACATGCACCCTAAATATAATTATTGCAAATATGTTTCTATTCAACCCCTGTATGGGGAAAAACCAATTCCTTCATTCAAAACTGAGAAAATAAAAGTTTATTAAATTCAATGTACAGAGCAATCACCATACATGTACCTTTCATGATTACAATTGTCCAAATTCACAACCGATTACGTATGAACTTTCACCCGTGTCCTTCTCTGATTTTGTTCTGCTTTCTATTACTTTCAAATATCATGGGGGGCGTTTCCCAAACACTAAGATCGACTTTAAGTTGGACTTAACTATGGCAGGCTGTTCATGCCACTGGTTGCTCTCACCATTGGTCACTCAATTATGATCTTTAGATAATGCTTTTCCCTTCAATAACAAACGATCAAAAAAAGGAAAATTCTGTAGATTTGTGACTACGATTTGTCCTTCCGTTGAGAAACTAATGCCAGGAATGGCTAGTAGAAATAGTGGCATGAAAAGCCTGCCATAGTTAAGTTCAACTAAAAATCGATCTTAGTCTTTGTGAAACACCCCCCAGGTCATAGACCCCTCAATCAACTTCAAACAAACCTATAACAATACTCTGAAATGTACAGGTTCAATTCTTCATTATCTATCTATCAATTTATCTATCTCCTTGAAAGTATGCATCAAACCTTATGTTTCTTTTTCTTTTTTTTCTTTGCGCTAGTACTTGGAGCCTCTCCATTCTCGACATCATCTTCCCGACTCGACTTCTTCCTCTTCTTTTTACCAGAGCTAGTCTCTGCTCTCTCCTCCTCCAGACCCTCTTCACTACTCTCCCTCTTCCGTTTACTAGTCTCGCCACTAGACCTCTCCTCGCTGTTCTCCGCCGTGTCGTCGTCGTCATGGGAACAGCCGGGTGTCTCTAAGTGCCTGTTCTTATCCTTCTTAGATTTCTTGGTCTTTTTCTTCTTCTTCTTGTCGCCGTTCTCGTTATGCTCGCTGGCGCTTTCCGATTTGCTCTCGTCGACGAGTCGCTTCTTTTTCTTGTTCTTCTTTTTCTTCCTTCCCAGGTCGATCCCCTCATCCTCCTCGATATCGCTCTCTCCCCGAACCTCGATCTGCTCCTCGTTCTCTTCATCCGAATCTCGGCCAGCTGCCCGCGCCTTCTTCTTCTTCCGCTTCTTCTTTTTCTTGCTTCGACTCCTCACCCCGTCTGGTCCCTCCTCGCTCTCCATCTCCTGCTCCTCCTCCTCTCCTTCGTTCCCTCCATCCTCATTCCCTCCATCCAACAAACCCGACGGCCCAGCAGCGCCCTCTACGTCTGACCTGTGACCCTGCTCCATGGACTGTCTGAACCCAAAGCCGCACCGAGGCGCTTCTAGCTCCGTGTCAGAGTGCGATTCGCTCACCCGCGTCTGCCTCCCTCGCTTGATGGCGCTCATCTTTTGCGCGAAGTAATCCCCGACGCTGCAGGTTCCCTTGAAGGTCACGACCCCATGAGTGAGCTCCTCCTTCTCCTCACTCTCCTCCTCGTCAGAATTCTCTACCTGTAGGGCATAGAAACAAGAATAATAAATGACCTTTGACCTGCCTTTGACAGTGTCAGCAAAGATTATGGCCTGAATTCACAAAGGAGGTTTGTTGACAAACCTAGGTTTATGTACGTCATATGACGCGTTTTGACGCGTTTCAGACCAAAGTTTGTCTGAACCTTGGTCTGAAAGTCTGAAACGCATCGAAACGCTTGTCGACAAACCTCCTTTGTGAATTCGGGCCCTTAAGTACTTTAAGTACAGAGCTTCGTAAGGTACCTTACAAAAAATACAAAAAGTGTCTTAAAAATGAAACCTGAATTTTCCCATGAATAATTAGAAAAACATCATGTCCTGATAACTTCTTATTATTCCCGAAAAAAAATTAAAAACATTCTCCTTTATATGATACCCTGCTTAGAACAACTGGGAATAAAATTTAGATGACATGAAAATGGGAATTTAGGACAATGCAAAAAAAGAACAGATAAGCACAAAGCTCTTGGCCTGCTTAAAGATAAGCTTGAGTTCTGGTAATAATGGGAAATAATTTCTCACAGAATCCAACAAAACTTAACAATGAATGTTAAAGATTACAAATAAATGACATTTGCTGAACGATTTTGGTAGAAAGTGTATAAGGGCCGAGTAATGAGCATAGAAAGATAAGGAAATCAAGATAAGTAGGCTCGACACCATGTGCTTAACTGTGTCTGGGGTGTGACCCCAGCTGAGCTCATCTTATAGAATGTGTTTGAGGTATGACCAGAATCGAATCCATTAGATTTGTATCTACTTGCCCCTCTATATAGCTAACAATGCCTAAGTGGTACCTGTTAGTCTCCCATGATCCCCTTTTTCCTTATGTTAATTGAGAGCTGATTTGATGAGATAACCACCTGCCAGTGACCATGCAAGGTGGTCTAATCCCTCCTGGCCATACTAGTGCAGAGGGGCTTTAAAAATAACAAACAAATAATCTGGTCCTTCCTAGTGACTGTGCTTTTGCATATGACCAGAGCCGAGTCTCTAACAATATAAACAACTTTAGTTTCTCTTACCGATTGTGTTTGGGGTGTGACCGGAGCTGAGCTTGTTAGACGTCTACCCAGAATGCTGTTCATACCTTCCTCTCCATACTGGGACATATCTTTCCCTCGAGTGAACTTCTTGTAACTGCAAGAATGATCATCGTTAGTATCATTTAATACACGATATCAGAGAGCATGTTATTTTGAGAAAATGCAACAAGAATTTAAAAAAATGTTTAAACATATTTGTGGCTTACAACCAGTAAATAAAGATTGATTGATCAATTTTTAATTGAAAACAAGTCAGCGGGACTTGAACCTGCCACCTACTGTTTGTCGGGCAGCGACTCTACCACCATGCCATCAAGCCACAAATATGTTCAAACAATTGAAATTTCTCTAAAGAAGCATTAAATTTATAAAACAAATACAAAATTGTTGACTAAAAACAGATTCTAAACTTTTAGCCTGAACCCAACACACTCTACCTAACCTTTAGTCCTTTACCCAGGGATGCCAGTTAGAATTGATCAAAGGGCCTGAAAATCACCTAAAATGAGCTAGTTCGTACACAAAAAAGCCTAAACTATGGTACGAAAATAACCCAGGCCTGAATTCAGGCTATAAGGGAGTTTACAGATAGCACAAATGGCACATGGTACAAATGACCCCAAATATCCACAGATCTTTTACACATGGAGAAGTTCCACTTTGAGCATATTAGAATAATAACTGCCAAAGTCCTAGATGTGCTTCATGAATACCTTTTGTTTGCCCTCTTGAAAAGAATACTTCCACCAGCGTATCATAGAATGTACTGTTGGTGCATAAATGAATAATGTTACATAACTTTCATGAGCGCATATCCAGTATTCATCTCTGTGGGTTTTACCTTTTTGGTACAAATAACCTTTATCTGCCCATGCGCAGATTGTATCTGTAAACTCCCTTATTGCCTGTTTACCCCTCAACCCAACCCTAAACGAAACATAACATAACCAAAGAACAACCCCAACCATAAACTTCTGATAAAATAAAGCCCAGAGCAATTGTTTGTTACTTACTGGACTCTGCTCCGTGACTTCTTTGAGCGTTCCTCTAGGCTCAATGCTTCTCTGTCGTTGGACGTAGAGGGCGTGCGACCCTCGTTCAGAGTGCTAAGGAGGTCGTTGAAATCGTCTTGATGAGCAATCCAGTTATCTTCTTGGCTTACCTTACATCCAATACCTAAAAAATATTAAAAAACACAACAATAACAACAATAATAATAATACAGTCAAACCTGCTATATGAGAATCATATTGCTGTACGATGAGTAATTACGGTAGTAAAAAAAAAAAAATTATTCTTAGTCTGAACATCGCTTAAAGATACTATGTCCCTTTTGCAGCCAACCTCAAATTCTGTAGAACTTTGCAGGAATTATGAATATTTCATGTATGTCCTATCTGTGAAATTAAAACATTAGCAGTGTCCTTATATTCAAATTATGCAAGGAAACCCGTTTACTTGCTAGACTTCAGTGTCAGACAATATTGTCAGTATTGAGTGACTGACTGGCTTTTTCTTCTTCATTGGTAATAATATACATAAAATGAGCTGTAAAGGATTTGTCTACATCAATAACCCACTTCTTGTAATGGCCAAAATTAAACTGATTGAATCTTTGCGCAGCATAACACGTACGACCATGCGGTACAATGGTCTGAAAATCAAGACTATTACTTATTGGCTCTATAGCTCCTAAGTCGATTTGACAACTAATAGTCGTTATTTTCCCACTTTTCAAGCCCAATTTTTTTAAGGGGAGTTCTAAATTAGTATTATCTTTCAAATGTCATTGGAATTTAACCTTTTCATTTTTTTTGGCCTGCAAAAGGGACATAGTACCTTTAAAGGACATGGTGTTTAGTCAAACTGATATTTGAACATCATTTTTTTTTTTTTTATTGATGAAGAATCAGGGTCCCGTACTAATGTGGACGCCATATATCGTATCAAAGTCATTATTCACATATCTGGCGGGGCTTAGTTATGATGAACACGCACTAATGATTAAATAACTGACATGTAAACTGAACTCATTGTAACTGGTTTCTTTCTTCTTCGTATGATTTTATTATCTAGTCTACATGTATATGCCCCTTTTACTGCACAATGATTCTTTAATCTGAAGACCAAATAACAAAAATAATGTGTTTCTCATTAATTATAGCTGGCCAAGCCTATATTTATTCACAGATATTGTGCTATGTGAGTAAACTGATGCAATGTATAACAAAACAAATATGATTTCTAGCACTTTAGAAGCTATTTAAAAAAAGGTATATCACAGGCTTTTTCGGGGGCTTTTTTTCTGAATAGTTGGTGACAAAAATGGAGGAGGCGGCGGGAGCAGCCAAAGAGGAGGTTGGCGTGGACAAGAAACAGTTCACTTTTGTTATTTGGCCTTGTACGTTTCTTTATACAAGTTTTGTACAAATTTCAGCTAGTCTAAACAGGCTTTTAAGCTCACCCAAGTTGTTGTTCTTGAGAGATACTTTGACATGAGAGACGGTTCCGTCCTCTTTGACCCCCAGACCTTTGCCCTTTGACCAGCCCATCTTCTCCATCAGCTTCTGGCCATACTTGGTTGAATCTGAAAGAAAACAAAGGAGAGAGATAAAGGAGAGAAAAGATAAAGGAGAGAAAAGATAAAGGAGAGAAAGAGAGAAGAGATGAGAGAGATGGAGAGGAAGAGAGAGGGTACGAGGAGAGGAATATGAATAAAAGAGAACAGAAAAGATGAGAGAGGGAGAGAGAGAGGGAGAGAGGGAGAGAGGGAGAGAGGGAGAGAGGGAGAGAGGGAGAGATGGAGAGGGAGGGAGAGTGAGAGGAGAGGAAGAGTAATAAAAGAGAGAACAGAAAAGATGAGAGAGAATTTGTTACATATTTCCATTATGTCCATAACAAAATATTTTACATAATTTTTTTTGTGTAGAGGCTAGAGGCTAGAGCTAGCTCAAATGTTGAACTCAATAATCAACTGTGATAATCCACATACATTGGCTATAGTTTTGTGCATTTACACATATAACACAATTACACATTCCCACTATTGCACTAACCAGTGGTGGAGTACGTACGCAGGATTTTTTTCAAGGAGGGTGTTTGAAAATTTGAAAATCTAGTCAACCGATATTTCGCTCAGTGGGGGGGGGGGGGGGGGTGTTGTAGTGAGCAATAAAGTTTGCAAAACCTTTGAAAACATTGCTCAAGGAGTTGGGCCTGGCCTTGGGCTTGTTGTTGACCTGACTCAGCCAGGTTTCGGCTTATTTTATTTTTAGTCTCGACTGGGGAATACGATTCACCAGCCAAAAAAATACACGGGGGCGGAGGGCGGATTCGCCCCGGAAAGACCATAAACAGCCCCCGAAATAGGCTCAGAATCCGATTTCGGGGGCGATATCAAAAAGTGAAATGATCTCAAATCGCCCCCGTAACGATTACGAGCGGTCGCGCGCTCTCTTCTAGCTTCGTATTCATTGCGTGCATTTCTTGGTCCGCGCGCTGAATCTCCATGATAAATTGTATACACAAAAATCGGTCGTAAAAAAACTCGAACCATATTCCATACCTTACCTGGCTTACCATGTCGCAAGCAAGTACGCCAAAACACGTACATTTTCGCAGTTGCGAGATCGAGACGGCGCGGAGCGTAGGGGTCGAGTTTTTAGCGGTCGATTTTGTTTTGGTAGAAGCTGAATCTAGATGATGGCATGAACCACGAAACATCGAGAAACTGCAATCAATTTCCATCACGAATTCACGATTGCCGCAATTTTATAAAGTTTCCATAAATAGAGGTATGAAATTAAAGCCTATTTTGTGATATTCTCGCCATGTTTACGTAATTTTGATAATCATTTCTTCAAAGTAAAGAAAATCAGACAAAATCACCGTGACTGACACGCATACAGTACAGTGCATTGCCGCTGTGTGGTGTGTGTGAGTTGAGCACACCGGCAGCGCAGGCGTCCGACGCCTGCGGCGCCGGTGTAGAAGTTTCCTAGAGTTCGCTGCAGTTACGCTGCAGTCTGGTGTGAGTCGAAGAGATTTGACACTTTGAAATTGTTATCTGTTGGTTTGCATCATTATTGCCGCGATTTCAATATAGTTTCGTGAATAATAGATTTACGAAACCTGAGCTTAGAATTAGTAAAAGTATTACTAATGTCTACGTTTTTAAACGACTGTCTGATTTTCTTGTGAAAATTTTACTTTGAAAAATGATTATCGAAATTCATGGCCAGAAATAGTCACAATCTAGGGTCTATTATGTTACAGTTCTTGCATCAAATCAATGCATGAAAACTTAGTTATTGAACTAGAAAAAGGGGTTTCTTTTTTAATAGGCAATTATGAAGCAGGAAGCCCGAAACCTTAGCCTACTAAACAAATCTCAACAAACTGTAGGCCTATCCTTTCATGAATTAATGAAAAAGTAGCCCCAGAAAAAAGAGCCCCTGAAATGGAAAAAAGAGCCCCCGAAAGTTGAAAAAGTAGCCCCCGAAAATTTCCAAAAAATTTGAAATGGAGCCCCCGAAAAGAAAAACTTAATTTTTTGCCTGCAATTCACACTCACAGTCACAGAGCTGTTACTAATTTCTATTCTTTACTCTTTAGAGTTAAACCTCTAATTTTATTGTTCTATAGGCCTACGATTATATGAGGTAAATAAATGAAACGAAATTGCCATTGACCATTGGTCTTCACAGACTTGCAGCAATACAGCATGGACCTGTTCCCATGTACATTTACAGGCATTACGAGGTGTACATTAGCCTAGCACAATAACACGATCCACGCATTATGTACACACTACAAAGCTCAGATACATGTACATGCATTTAACTACATGGACATCATACATGCAAGATTGTGTAATATACGTCGCACACATCGTAGCCAACTCAGAACGGACTCAACAAGCCGACAACTATTGGGGTTTTGCTAATTTCTTCTTGTCTACCACACCATCATGAACATGCAAATTACTGAAGAAATTATTGCCCAATGCCATAAAAGTGTTATACCTTCAGTCCAAGCTTTGTTTCTCGGGTCAAAAGACAATTTCTGTCGCCGTCGCGGCTCCGCAAGCATCGCCATCTTGTTGGGGCACGTGGATGGACGAATAACATGTAAATAAAACATAGCTTCCATATCAGACTACCTTACACTTGTAATATAATAAAGATGTCGATTTTATCATTTTCGTCCAACTATTTTATTTTTACATTTCAGAATTTTAGTTTCCTAAAAAATTTAATCATGATGTTGCAATCATTATAGAACTGAAATATTTCCAACGAAAAACAATATAATTTATAACAGTATAATTTAAACATCTGCCTTGGACCATATTTAATAGCATGCACAAAAGCGTTTAAATGTCCGTACTTCGACCAATCAGAGCACAGTATTTATTAAAGGCCGAGATCCTCATCAGCCAATAAACGGCCAGTATTCATACTTTACCGGCCCGCTGTTTTTAAATGCACAAAACACATCAATCAGAAACAGGCGATCGCAGGTGACTTGGTCGACGTACAAAAATTGTCTGCATTTTCTTCGACAAATTTTGTATTATTTGGGTGAAAATAAGCAAGATGGCTTCAAGACATAAGGAAGATCTTAGGGTGAAGGAAGTTCCTGATGTTGTTACTGATCCATCGACGGGAAAAACATACACGAAAGGAAGATTTTTGGGCAAGGTAATTAACTCATGTAGATCTAACTGGCGTCGTTGGAATGAATAGAGTTTTGAATCATGAATGGCTTGTGTGTGTGTGTTTGTGTGAATTGAATTGCAATGCCGTTGCAACTCGCTTGATAATCATGTCGTTGATTCTTGCCATAGCTGAAACTGAAAGAAGTTTTGTGTGACAGTGCGAGTGATAAATTTGTTTGAAGTTTTACTTTTTAATAATCGTTGTCAGTAAACTTTTTTAAATTTTAGATTATTTTGAGATAGAAATCTAATCTAATGACATTATTCATGTCTTACTCTTAGTCTTAGATCTAAGTGATCGAGAATTGAGAATGAGAGCCTCAGAGAGGGTCGAGGACGAGGGTCTACTTTTTTAAATCCTTGGGAAGTTGGGCTCTGTGACTGAGTCTGTCTTCTTCTGACAAAGCATAAATTAATGCCATAGATCTAGACTAGTTTACTGAATAGTCTAAGACAATTTCAGTTGACTGATGAAAAAGCCTGGAGTCTGGACTTTTTTTTTATTTATTGAATTTGAATTTTTCAAAGTAACAATTCTTTGTTAAATTAGATCTAGACCTAGATCTAGTCTAGTTTCATTTTTGTTTGGACCGAGACTCTGACAGAATAAAAGAGTGACTGTAAGTGTAGTGTAGGGTCTAGATCTACAATGTAATTTGTATTTTGCCTGGTCATTAATTCAGAAAGGCACTGTCTAAATCAGTTTACACGGCCCAGATGTTGTTTGTCACTTGATTTAAACAACAAGAAGAAGGTTACATGCAAGCCAATGTTACATAAATCTTGGACTTGGTTGATCACTTGATCAAGTTGATTCCCATATCTAATGAAACTTTTGAAAGGAGTTGCAGTTGCATTAATTTTAATATAAATTATTATTATGACATGTGTGGTCACTGAACAAAAATCTTTCCATTTCTTTGGCATGATTTGCTGTCAAACTTTTTAAACTAAATTAAAGCTTGTTCAGAAATGATGCAATAAACTGCCACCCAATTTTTTTTTTTTAATGCCAACAATATATATATTTTTTTTTTATCTAACTCAAACCCTAGCTCTATTCCTCTAACCCTAAACCTGCACAAACTAACTGCATCTGGACCGAGTTGTCTTTGAGCCGAGTTAGCCCGACTCCCTTTTTTACATACTAATTGACATACAACGGCACACAAAGTTCAGACATGAACTATTATAAGCTCTGTGTTATAACTAGATAGGAATAAGATACAGAAATGTAAAGCATCGCCATCGGTTAAATGTCATGATATAGTCTACATGTAAATTATTAAATGATCCATGTAGGTCAGACTACAGTAGCCTAGAGCTAAATTGAAACGTGTGTACATGACATGAGCTAATGGATTTAACTTCAATTTCAATTTATTGTCCAATATTGGAAATTTGTTTTGCTCACATTTTACAAACATACAAAAAATCAAAATAAGTTTACTTCATATACTTTGACATAGAAATTCTGCAGAATATTGCTCAACAGAAAGTTTTCCTACGTTACTTATTATAAAACAAAATAAGTGAATTATTTTAAATGTTGTGACTAAACTTGCAGACTTTTCAATACCAAAATCTGTTTTCTTGATGTTGCTACAGGGTGGTTTTGCAAAGTGTTATGAGCTGACTGACGATGCCACCAAACAGATCTTTGCCGGAAAGGTCGTCTCCAAGGCCCTTCTTGTCAAACCTCACCAAAAAGACAAGGTATGTCATTACGTAATACGTTTACAGTAACTTAATGCTATACGTGTGTGTCTGAAACAAATTTCTTACAATCTATCTATTAAATGTCAAGATTTGGTGCTGAAGGTAGATTTGTGTAATAAACAGGCCTGATAAAAAACAAGATTTAAATCTTTTTTTCTTTCTTTCACAATTTTTCCTCATTTTCTCAATTTCCCCAATTTCCCCAATTTTCTTACTCAAAAGGGGGAAATGTTGTTAGATGCCATTTTTTCCCCTCAAATTTTTTATTTATTTTTTTTAATCAAGGGGGGGGGGGGGTGTGTGGTTGAGGGGAATTTTTTTTATTTTTTTTATTATTTTTTTTGTGCTCACTATCACCCCTGAATAAACATAAATCTGTCTATTTTAAAGTTCCAAATTCTGTTGTTGGTCTTTTAAATTCTTTTGTTTTAGGGGGAGGGTTGTTTGTAGGTTGTTGATTTCATTTATTTTTTGTTTTTTTAAATCTCACAAAGTTCCTCATACCCAAAGAGTCACAATCAATTAATCTTGCAATCAAGATTAAGAGACTGACAGAACTTACTCTTTGTAATTTGGTATCACTCTCTTGTTATTTTAGATGACAATGGAGATCCACATTCATAAGAGCCTGCATCACAGGCACGTCGTTGGCTTCCATAGTTTCTTTGAAGACAAGGAAAACGTCTACGTCCTACTGGAGCTGTGCAGGAGGAGGGTAAGTGAAGTCCAGTTTCTTCAATCTATTTTTGGAATTTCTATTAAAAAAATCTTCATTTTCCGAAAGAGCATCAAAAATAATGTCCAAATGTTGAAAACCAATTGGATCTAGGTTAAGTAGTATTGGCTGAGATATGACCATATGAATAAATAGATTTCCTATAGAAGCTGAGTGTTCCTATACAGTGTGAGTCAAAAAAAACTTTACACCTAGAAAAATGCTAATAATTTTAAGAATCATTTATGAAAAGTAAATTATTATACACCATACATGTATGAAAGAGTGTTTCATCCCAAATCGTTTGGTACCATTTTGGGTGGTATGTGTTCACGCTTGGATAAATAGGAGGCATTGTTTGCGAGAGTGCAAAAATCGACTTGCGCCAAATAATGCTTATGTGATTTTTGAATAAAACAATTGGGATTCCGGTATTAATTCGGTCTTTGCAGATCCAAATAACATCCCTACCAAAATTAATCATGTCACACATATCAAAACACACACAGAGTCACACTCAATAAGTCACACAAACACACGCACACACTCGCACATACACACACGCACACACACACACTCGCATATCAAATTTAGATGCAGACTGACTGAATCCTTTGGGAGAAACAATTCATTATGATGTTAATGCACCAAACTTTCATTTAATGGCATTATGATTGAATTTTAATTCCATTTTGATATCAATTGGGAAACTTGCAAATTTACAGTAATGTTCATTACGTAATGATGTCTTGGTTCCAAAAAGGTAACCACAACACATATGAAGTTATAAACCGTCTAAATACACGACAGTGATTATCATATGTTTGTGTGTGTGCGCGTGTGTGTGGGTGGGTGTGTTAGTGTGTGTGTTTCATATGTGCGTGTGCGTGTGTGTGTGTGTGTGACTTTGCTACTGAAAAAAGCATCATTTCATACACCTATTCAATTCATTCTCTCACTTTAATACTTTGGCGCAATTCAATTTTTGCACTCTCGCAAACAATACCTCCTGTTCATCCAAGCGTGAACACATACCACCCAAAAATGGTATCAAACGATTCAAGATAAAACACTCTTTCATATGATGTATAATACTTCACTGTTCATAAATTATTTTTTTAATTATTAGTTATTTCCTAGGTGTAAAGTTTTTTTTGACTCACACTGTAGAGGACATTTATTTATTCAGAGCTCAAAAATCTCAACCAATACTTAACCTATTCAATCGGTTTTCCACATTTGGACATTATTTTGTATGCTCTTTCAGAAAATGAAGAAAAAATTGAGAAATTCCAAAAAATAGATTTTTATGATGTCACAGCTTCGGTACTCTATTGTATGGCTTATATGTACTCACTCCATTGATGATGTACTTTAAGTTCAGTTTCTACACTGAGACAGAGACTCGCTAAAATGCGTCACTGCATTCTGGCTCTGTAAGTTATTCATAATTTAGATCTCAAGCTGGGCAACTTGAAATGAAATATTTAAAAAAAATACATGTTTTCTGACATTTATTCATCAAACCCTTGATATTCACAGTCACTAATGGAGCTGCACAAGAGACGAAAGGCCATCACTGAGCCTGAGACTCGCTACTTCATGCGTCAGTGCATCCTGGCGTGTCAGTATCTCTCAAAGACAAAGGTCATTCACCGTGACCTCAAGCTGGGTAACCTCTTCATCGACGACAACATGGAGCTCAAGGTCGGGGACTTTGGTCTCGCCACCAAGGTCGACTTCAGCGGAGAACGCAAGAAGTAAGCTCAACTTCCTTGACACATTTGTCCCATCAGTCCACTTACCGTAGCACGCAGATCATTCGTCACAAATGTTGTTTTCTGGGAGTGTCAAGGGTATAGTGGTTCATTAGGCAATAGGGCACTGTACAATGAACATGTGCCACATTATTGGATCAATTCAGTCAAAATGATGAAATTTAGTCAGGAAATTGCTTAGTTTTACTCAAAAAGTGGATATGTCACCGAATTGTTGATCACAAGGTCCGCGGTTCAAGTCCCGCCGCGTATTAATGTCTTTTGGCAAGACATTGATCTACATTTGCCATACTCAACCCAGGTGATGTAAATGGGTACTGGCAGGAATTAATTCCTTGACATGCTAGCCAGAGCGCCATAATGGCCGCCTTGCTAAAGCCACGGTAATAATCAGGCAGCGCCAGGAGCGTCACAACGTGACAGACATGTGCGCGATATAAGAAGCCACCATTATTATTATTGAATAGTGTCTGATGGGTAGTTTTAATTAACGTTTTCTTTTTCTTCTCCCCAGGACACTGTGTGGAACTCCCAACTACATTGCCCCGGAAGTGCTTTCCAAGAAAGGTCACAGCTACGAGGTTGACCTTTGGTCACTAGGATGCATCATGTAAGTCCAAACTTTCTTAGATCTCAAGTCCTCGATGACTTGATCATGTACATATTGTACGTACAGGGCCTAATATTGGCCTAGATCTGCAGGTCTGACATTTATACATGCCTTTCCTAATTTTGTGATGATTTTTCTGACAACAAATCAACAAATTTGAGCTTCATTTCCTATGCTAATAGATACGTATAAATGGCTTGCATCTCTGTGCATAATTCCTATGGATTACATAATAACTGATGAATATAATATATATATGTTCAATAAAATGTTTTTTTTATTCTAGATAGAGGATGGGATGTTTGCACACAAAAAATTAATCCACTAGCCGAGTATATTATCTACATGTACATCCTTTAGTGCAACATGAACTTACTTAAAGTCACAGAGAAGTCAGCCCTCATGGGGAATTCGACACCGTTCGGGTGTTTACCCAATAACAGGTGTTGTCAATCACCAGGATTAGCCTTGAGTTTTATGACCATTAGACCTTATGTAATGCTTTGCTTTTCCTTCGCCCGAAGAATCTTTGAGCATGCTCCGAGAGACTAGGGGATAATTCTTGACGGGCCAACGGGTTTGCTGTGTGCAGATTTGTACTCCCATTAATGGTATTTCCACCAAATCTGGTGTCAGCGAATTATGGCCTTCTGCACATGAAAACTGACTACCCACTCCCTTTAATTCACTTATAAAACAGAGGACTTCTATGTTTTCTCCTACGTCTCTCATCATTTTATTACGTACATTTTCCACAACTTACCAACGATGTTTTCTTGTTTGTCTAGGTACACCCTCTTGGTTGGGAAACCCCCTTTTGAGACTCAGAGTCTGAAAGACACCTACCAGCGAATCAAGAGAAATGAATACAGAGTACCGTCCCATGTCAGTACACCGGCTCGTAATCTCATTGTAAAATTACTCAAGGTAAGAAAACTTTATGAGTATCTCTCTCTCTCTCTCTCTCTCTCTCTCTCTAATTTCTCTATCGTTCTATTTTTCTGACCTCTTTAATTATCTTTTCTCTATATACAGTATATCCCCTCCTCTCTTTCTTCCTATTTTTTCTGTCATTCTATCTTTCTCTCTAATTCTCTTATCTATCTCTCTCTCTCACACACTATCTCTCTTTTTTTCTCCCTTTAGTCCTATCTCCTCTGTCATTTATCTTTCTCTCACATTCTCTTAATTCTATATCTCTCTCTATACATATTCTACCCTCTCCTCTCTTTGTCTCTCACTACTCAGTCTCTCTCTCTCTGTATAGTATTATAGACCGATTTCATCATAATCAAATCATTGATAATGCATAATTACTGTAAGTTGTTGATTGTAAATATGTTTTATGAAATAGGGGCCATGTTCTACCTGATCCAAGACAACGCCGTCACCAAATATGTCCCCATTAAAGCGGGACTGCACTACTTGTATAGCTACTTGCGCCCTCTATATAGCAAACAATTCCTAAGCGGTACCCGTTGGTTCCCCATGATCCCCTTTCTCTTAAGTTAATTGAAAGTCGATTTGATGAGAAGACTACCTGTCAATGACCATGCAGGAATGTCTAATCCCTCCTGGCCAAACTAGTAGTGAAGATAGGCTTCAATGCATATTTCCCTTTCCATTTGCAGAACGATCCCACGCAGAGACCTCACATCGATATCCTCCTGCAGGACGAGTTCTTCACCACAGGGTACCTGCCCCCTCAGCTCCCCACCACCTGTCTCACCATGGCTCCTAGGTTCCAAGTGCCTGTATCGTCAGGCAGAAGACCACTCTTAGAAGTCAACGGCCAGGGTAGGTCAATTAAATGATAATGCAGGGCTCGACACTAACATGTGCCCAGATAGCAATACGACATTGGGCCAACTTGTGCTGTTACCTTGGCCCAAATGTCTGCGGACTCACGTTTGCTCGACAGTGACAAATCGGCGTCGGGCCAACGTTATGCCAACCCCTGTCCCAACATGTGCCATTGACCAACGTTGTATAGCCAACCAATATCCACTGTTTATCAGTCAAAAAATGGTGACAATGACCCAACAGTGTATTGCTATCTAGGTGCCCGAGACACATGGAACCCCTTCCCACATCCCGACTTTTCAAACTCCTGAAAATGCTGTTCACAGCTGAGCTTGATTCGGTTGAATCTCAACTCTTTATGACAGGGCACTCTCTCTTGTACAAAGTTTTCGCTTTTGTACACTTTCACTATAAAAGGAACTATTGTATGTATTTTAAGCCTGTAGTGAATAACATGAAATTGAACTTTCAGCAGTCAGTAGGTCAATTAAACGCACATAAATATATCTTCATAAAGTTAGTTAGTCCTGAATTTGACTTCCTGATCATTTGAAAGCATATATGTAATGGCAGTTATTCATTTATTTCAAATTTCTTCCTTTCTTGTAGATGAAAACGTGCCCCCAGGTCATGAGCAGAGTGGGAAGCCACACAGGAAACACAGTGACCGCAAGGAGAACGGTGGCGGCAAGCCAAAGGTATACCAGCCTAAAGAAGACCACCTAGCCAGTCTCAAGGTCCATCTCACCAGCGTGATTGCTGCCAAGCCCAGCGAGAAGGCTGATATAAGATTAGGTGAGTGCTTCTTTTCATTTGTTGTTGGTGCTGAGATCAATGGATAATATCCATAGTAACATGTAATTGACATTATCAGGCACCCTGTAGTCCCTACCAACCAATTTTAAAATGTTATCATATATCTCCTGAATAAATACAGATTTATTTTGTATAAAGACCCCCTTTGCAAACAGTTATTGTGTGGAGCCCTGAATATAGTGCAGTTTTGTCAACAGCAGTTGTGTTTGCCCGGAGGTAAATTTCCTTCCATAAAGCTTGCATATGGGAAGGATGATTGACCTTGAGCACATGCATGCGTGTGTCGCAACCACCTCTCTCTATGTGCTATGCATACGTCATACATTGCATGCATGGAATCACCCTTGAACCGTTTTTCATTGTTTGTTTTCAGACGAGGCCGAGGACCCAGCAGCCGCGCCAATCCTGTGGGTTAGTAAATGGGTTGACTACTCAGACAAGTACGGTCTGGGATACCAGCTCTGTGACGGCAGCGTAGGCGTACTCTTCAACGACTCAACAAGACTTCTCCTTCATGCAAATGCAGAGTGAGTAACCACTCGCCATTAAGTGTATTCATTGAGCTCTGTGTTATAAGAGACAGACGTCATGAAATAGAAACGCAGTCGTGAAAATCTATCATCAAACTATTTTATTTATCTGTTTCCATCTAAATGGGAATTGAATTTTACTGTTTATTGTTATGTTAAGGTTTTGTGATTTCTACCTTCAAAAGAGAGTCACTCTACTCAACTACTTTTTGGTTCATGTTTTTTGTTTTTCTATTGCATATTAGAATGGATAGAATTGATTTGAATGCTTCTGCTATTGTTTTTCCATTGCATGTTAGAATGGATAGAATTTATTTTAATGATAAATGCTCCTGTGAATGTTAATGATAACACTGTCATGTTCTTCTTTCCTCTAGCACGTTGGAGTACATAGAGAGAGACGGGAATGAGAAATACTGCCGTCTAGGGTCATACGATTCGACGCTCCACAAGAAAGTCACCCTCCTCAAATACTTCAGGAACTACATGAGTGAACACCTTCTCAAGGTGAGAACCATCAAATACATAATCCAAAACAAATTATCAAAAAACATTTTGGGTTCCTACGACCAACATCATAGAGGGCAACTGAATCTGTGATCTGTTTCATGAAACTTGTTATCAATAACAATTTAATGTATATTTTATAAACTTATTTCATGTTTTGTTGTATTTTACTGTGAATATGACACTATTAGTCTCTGGACTTTTGCCATGTTTGTTTTCATTTTTTTTACAATAAAACGAATTGAATTGAATTGAAATTTGATAATTGTTATAAGCTACTGAAATCTTGCATTTGATTGGCTATGTCTGTATGAGCAGATTTGTCATAGATCTGTGGCACTTGTTATGGATTAAAAAAGTATCATGCTGCATCTGAAAAGTGACTTTTCTATAAAAAAAATCAGAATTTTGTTTGGTTTATTTTTAGGCCGGTGCCACTATGACACCCATTAATCAGATAGCATATAGAGTACCATTCTTGCAAAGCTGGTTTAGTTTGTACATCATCATTTATTAAAGTCAGCATTTTCCTCTCAGGGGTTACTAACATATATGTAAGCACCATGACACTCCCCCCTCCCTCCACTTCTTCTTGTCTCAAGAATCCTCCTCACTAAGACCATGCAACCACACCCAAGAGATGTGTGTAAAGCTTGAGAAGGTAGATCTCAAAATGACTGGCTGGAATGCTCCCCAGGGAGTAGTGAATGTGCATACATTGTGTGCGGGTAAGCCTGAATCCGATGACCGGGGTAATAATATATATATCTGTAAAGCGCTTTGAGAGGGCCTTCGGTCCTGAAAAGCGCTATATAAACACTAGCTATTATATTATTATTATTAACTTAGAATGTCTTTTGATTGTTGTTTTATTCCACCATGCAGGCCGGTGCTGCCATGACGCCCCGTGAATCGGACAGCATGGCCAGGCTACCGTTCTTACAGAGCTGGTTCAGGACCAAGAGTGCCATTGTCCTTCATCTCAGCAATGGAACCGTCCAGGTAAGTTCTTTGATCATTTGGGTATCTAATTTGTCTCATATATTCTTTACAAAATCCTGGATTTAGCTCATGCTGCAGTGATAATTTTAAACCTTTAGGTCAGTCAGGAATCCCATGACGTTTACAAGCCAATCGCCTGTCTGATTATCAAGATATTTATGATTGGAATTCAAAATTTCTAAAACTGTTTTCCCCAACGGTTTTTATAACACTACAGTCTATTGGGGGAAATGAGTATGGTAAAACCGGTCGCTCAAAGATTTTTACTTTTTGAGGCACTTCATGATCATTTTGAAGTGCAATTTTGGTTGGGGATTCAATATTGCACCATATCACAGACACTGATAACATATAGGGCCATGCATCTCAGATTTGGCACTGTTAAACAATGCCTTTTTATGCCTCCGTTACGAAGTAGCCGGAGGCATTATGTTTTCGGGTTGTCCGTCCGTCCGTACGTACGTATGTATGCAAAAATAGCTTGTGAACGCATTCTCATTAGAACTGACAGATGGATTACTATTTAACTCTGGACATCTCGCAGAGCCAATGAACTGAGTAGATTTTAGGGTCATGAGGTCAAAGATCAAAGGGTCTTATATGTACATGAGAAATTGCTTGTAATCACGATATTCTGAGAACCTGTTAATGGATTACAATTGAACTTGAATTTGAAAAATTTCTTCTGTTTTGGTTTGTAAAATTGCTCTATGACGGAGGCATCATTTCGACTGCGCGCAGTTGAAGTTCCATCTAGTTTAAATCTCCACCAAAACACCGAAAATCTCCTTTAGGAAGATCTCCCTTATTACACGTCTATGAATCTTCTCAATTATCCAAGTAGTAGATGAATAATATCAAATGTTATAAACGAGCCAACCGGACTTCGATTTCACTTTGGAGGTTTCGCAACAAATCTGGGACGCTTCAATGGGTCAAATGTTCTTTGGCGGCGGTCCCCAGCTTTTTCTGAATCTTCTCAACCCTGTCACAGTTGCAACAACCATTTGGCCTGATGAAGCATCGGTCCCAGGGTGAATGTGAAACGTCACAAGCTAAAACATGATATTTTCAGTTGACAATTCTATAACATTCAATATTATTAATCACCCTTAGAAGATCATTAGGGGTCCGTCCAGGAAGTTGGGGCAGTTTTTGTGACATACCAGAAGTGAGAAACTATGTCTCCTATCATCTGGCATGGACACTGTCATATTTTTTGCCCCCAACTTTATGGAATGGCCCTTATACAACACTCAAACCTACCATATATCTCTGACGGAATTATAATATGTTTCAATCGACTTGTTCTTCTTTCTTCAGATCAACTTCTTTGAGGACCACACCAAGCTGATAGTGTGTCCCATGATGGGTGCCGCCACCTACATCGACGCCAAGAGGAACTTCCGCACCTTCCGACTGAACCTGATCGAGAAGCACGGCTGCACCCCGGACCTCTACGACCGGATCAAGTACGCCAACAACATGGTCAAGAACATGCTAGACAAGAAGACCACGACGACAACGGCTGCAGCTGTCCCAGCGCACTAGCTGCTAGCTCGGACAGGGTGGTCGAGGGGTCAACGGGGCTTGGACGATCAGTGGTGTAGCGGCAGGCAAATTTCTTGGGGTGCTGTAGGATCACAGTCAGTCTCCCTTTCATAGTTTTCAACAGTTTATTGGCCTCTGTAAATCACCCCTGGAGAGTGTTTCACAAAGACTAAGATCGACTCTAAAGGTCACAATTGAGAGAGCAACCAGTGGCATGAATGACCTGCCATATTTAAGTCAAACTAATAGGCGATCTTAGTCTTTGTGAAACACTCCCCTGTAGCGGTATCCTATTTTTAGTAAAACACAGGCCATAGAAAGCCAATTTAAAGTCACACTCTACTTGGAGCACTACCGCAAAATCCCCTTCAGACCCCTCTAGCACCATCTCAGGTCAGCTGTAGCAGTATAGTCCTGTAACTCGATGCGCTGCAGGTTCTTGCATCAAGTCCTCCGTCAGTGAAGCAGTTGGACTAAACTATGGCAGGCAAGTTCACCATTAGATGGCGCTGTGCGATGAACAGTACGCTAGGACAAAAAGATCATCGTGTCGCTTAAAGTCTTGACCGACCTGTTGCTGACCACTGATAGTTACCAAGAGTTTGTTCGACGTGTCTGTGTGTTTGATATCTTTTGTACCATGTAAATAAAAGTGTCCAATATGTATAGTGTATATATATCTTATATTATTCCTTTCATCTCTGTTGTACCATGTATTGTTTTAAACACAGAATCATTCTTATATCTAAATGTATACATTGTTTCTTTCTTCTAAAAGCTGGAATGTCGTAGACACTTGCAGTTAAATGTGATCTTAACTGCAATATAAATAGAAAAAGAGTATTTTCAGGGCTCGACCCTAAAATTGTTTGGAAGGAGATATGGAATTTAAGTTTTTAGAGTCTTTATAGATGAGCCCTATGTTAAAATTCTGAGATTGTTTGGCACCCACGCATTCCTGGCGCTTGTTGGTGTCAAGCCTGCCTGTTTCAGACAGGTTTTTTCAAATTTTCTTGCTATAATAATTCTTGCACGGTAAGGACACTACAGTCTATAATCCTTTTTCCTTGAACTTTGTTTATGATTTGAATTTAACGGTTATTGTTTAATTTTAGAATCATGTTTTGTTGTCAATTTTTGTTTACATTAGTTTCATGTTTGTTAATATTATTTTTAATGCAACTGATGTCTATCGCTTACGAAGAATCTGTTGTCTCAGTCTCTCAGATTTATTTTTCAAAATACAGTCAAATCTCGGGACCACAAAAATAGCTCAACTGATGCAAATTCAACTTAGGAAGTGTAAAAGAACACGTCTTGCATAGTATGCTCCCCCAAAATGACATGTATTTCAATAGTCAGAATGCAAATGGCATATATTATGTGTTTTTAGGTAGGGCAGGCAATAATGTTTGTCCTACATAGCAACAACAAGTGTAAGTACTTTACATTCCGACTATGGGGAGGCACTTCACAAAGATGTGTGCATTGAATCTGGTTACATTACGAAAACAGAGTATTGACACTTATATTTGACCACTCCTTTTTTAGTTTCTACTCTAACCCTAGTTTGGGGTCAGCTCTATCGATCATTGCGATGTTTATATTCCTTGCCACGTAGATTCTAGTTTGCTAGCTAGGTCGAAGGTCAAAAGTTTTATGCAGCATGTATTCATGATATTATGGGATAATACGATGTGAATGAAAACTCAATTATGAATATATATATATATCTTGTATCGTTACACTGCTTACAATACATGTTGCAATGCCAACAAATATATAATTAAGAGATTGGTACACTAACATCAGTGTGTAACTTTAATAAACCTGTAGAGAGAGAGAGCTTGAGAAAATATGGTTTTTCAAAGCAGGGCCCGTCTTATAAAGAGTTGCGATTGATTTGAATCAATCGTACATGTAAGTCCTATAATCAATCGCATATTTTCCATCCCCTATCTCTTATGTACATATATATGTAGTTACGATTGATATCGATCACAACTCTTTATAAGACGGGTCCCATGTATGATTGTAAATAGAAACACTGCTTATTTCAATATTAAAACCAAATTTTTATTCTGTAGCTTGACTGTGCAGTACAGACATAATAGCTGGACAAAATGATGGATTAAGCACAGTTGCCATTCATTCGCACATTAAAAGGGGAAGCCATAGTTTACCCCCTTTATCAGAACGAGAGCCCCCCAATATAAAACCTCCATGAATTTTGCAATCAATGTTTTTAATGCTTTGAATAAGCTCAAGATCGTGTATTATAGCGGAGCAGTACTTTGTACACATGTATATACAGTGTTTAGGCTAAGCATTTACTCTATTCTTAAATGCAAGCATGTTTTGATCTTTAAGCTTTATAATAATGAAATAAAATTTACTTGTATTTAAAATTGTTTATTGTGTTTTTCTTTTGAGCCGAGTTGAGGTATTGGTGTGAACAAGAAGTGTATGTTTGGCGAGACTATTCTACTGTTCACAATCTTAACATTTTTCCACAGCCCGTACGATCGGTCGGGCTAAGGGGGGTCTTAGCCTGACCTGTAGTACACGGCTAAGCTTCACCAATAGTACGTGATTATTTGGCCCTGGAAAAAAGCAGGATTAGCAACAGACAATTGCGGTGCTCTATCAAGTGAGAACAGAACTTCGGAATAGTCTGAAGCTAAGGAAAAGTGGTGCTAACATGTGAAGTGCAAATAGTACAGGGCTAAGCAAATGAAGTGTGAAAAGCATATTTGCATAAATTGAGTATTGTTTAGGGGTGAAAAATAAAAAATCTAACCAAGAAGTCATTTGCTTTAAAGGTAGAGACTAGTTCTGGTCATGCTATTGCATTGTGAAAGAACCCTGGAATCGGATCAGAAAAGGTTGATCATCTAGCATATAAGTATTGGTGTGTACTGCAAGGTTCTGGAATGATCAAAATAATAAGAAATTTGGCCAAGTCTTGGTAAAGTTACAAGCACTATACACAGAAAGATGCATATACTTATGCGATATCTATCCAGTCCGGATAGGTATAATAATTTACCAAATATATCAATAAATAGGCGGTTTCTTGGCAAAATTTGTATCATCTTAGTCAAAACATATTCTTTCACACGATTGGTAATAAGAGCTTCCATTTCATTTTTTGAGAGGGGCATTTCCAAAACTGGTCTATACCTTTAAAAGTAGTGACTTAATCCATAACTGTTCACTAGGCTCACTTTGCTCAGATTTCTCAACACACATGCAGAGCTACCAAGTGTCACGCATCGAGGGTCTGAAAACGCTCTCACACAAAACCTACGCTATACCCTCGCTCGCGCACCAAGTCATCAAAATGTCACCGCATAGCTGATCTTTGAACTTGGCATCTCTGGTTCTGGATTTTGTTTTAACTTCCTTCTGGCGTCTCTGAACCCATGACTCTCACCGACAATATCCTCAAAACAAACAAACAATTAAAATAAACAAATACTAACAATTTACCAAATGTGGAAGATTTTAATGTCTCTTTATACAAGAAGGTCAAAGAACCAAAAAGAGGTTCATAGAAAAAGAAAAAAACATTGATGAAATATTCACAAACCTGCAGTCTATATTCATGTACAGTGGAAAGTAGAAAACGAGGAAAAAAGATTATATACAAGTTTTGTGTTATATACAGTCGAGCGTCTTCACATACGCCACAGAAAACCACCCTGGTGAACCGCTGGGGTGAAATATGTGTCGTGGACGTCATATTTGTGTTATTTTACGACATTCAGATAAGTGAATAGACAGAGGATCTTTGATAAGCACAGCTACAATGTTTTGTTAACCCCCTACAACTGTTCATTCACACAAGAAAAAATTATGTTTTACAGCATCAAATGTGAATGGGTCTCCAATACCCCTCTTTCTCAAAATGAATATCATTTGAACTTAATCCACTGTAAACACACTTGGACAGATCAATGACATTTTTTGCCATTTTGATAGTACTAATGACCTTTTGCAAGATTTGTTGTTCGAAACGTAATCTTGACATGTTCCCCATCCTCCCGCCCCAACTCTCCCCACTGAAAAAAAAACTTCATTCTTTTTCCATATTGAGAATTGACGAAGGAAATATTTTTGAGTAATTACAAAACAAATGAAATACACTGCAGTACTCAAAATATGACACCATGACTGCAACAACAATAGATTCCCTACAGCATTACCGATCTTGATTGTAAAAATTAAGTACATTTTTGTTATTCTGCATGTGAAAACTACAATAAATATGTCTTTCTCTGAATATTTATCTTTATCTTTTCCAAATTTCTATAAAGAATTAAACCCATCAATGAAAAGGGGGAATAATATAACTACTGAAAACAAAGGGCAGTTACAGCCTTTCTCAACTATGAAGGCAACAGTGTCAAAAATACATTGTTTTTTTTTAGAGAAAAAACATACACATATAACTTTACTTTAGTGGCCTATAAGCAGCTTCTTTTCTCCCTCACCCTATTCGCCATAGATTTACAAATAAATGGCTGTTATTTGGTGTGGCAGTTTTTTTTTAAGCGGCTTACACGTCGTGCGTGTATGGGGTTTTGAATTTAATTTACAGGTATATCTAGTAAAAAAAACACTTTACATCATTCTGTACATACGGCCCTGAGAAGGATACAAATAAAATATATTACATTGTTATGGTCAAGTGACTGGCAGAAGAGCACATTGCGCCATTCTGCTAATGCCGGCATGCTCTAATGCATTCACCTATAGAAGTTAAAGTATCACGACCTGGTGAAATTTTATATGTATCGTTTGATCTAGTATGCTCTTATTACAAATTGTAAATGAAAATCACTGGAAAGTTTGACTACCTTTCTGTTGTAGTACAATGTGTCGTTCATGAATAAGAGTGATTTAATACAAAAAATGATCATTAAAGTCTCTTAATTGGCAACACAGAGTAGAATTAATGATCGCTATTTTCATGCAAAATACACAAATTTCTCGTCATCATTCACGCTATTTCTTTTACTTACAATAATAAATACAACATGTATACATGTACCAGTAGTTAGTTGTTAATTTGAAAAGGTAGGACTGAATTATATGACCATTAGATTTAGGTAATTCGTCCTTGTTTTCACGAAGTGACGGTAGTGAGGAAAATAGTAACGCAAAGTGAATGCAATTTTTTTTCACTACCGTCACTTCGTGAAAACAGCGACGAATTGTGTCATCACCAAAACTCATGACTGGCATCAAGGGACACCCATTTAAAAAATGTGGTAAAAACAAAACACAGCACATTGCTTCAAAAACTGCACAAACTCGAACTGGCAAAATCACTGCATAATAAAACAGGCTTACTGGTTTTCATTTCAGTGAAAATAAAATTAAAAGCCATCTGTTCATGCATAAATGGAAAATTAAGTTTTCACTTTTTCACTTCAAAGGAAAGAACCCCCCCCCCCCCATATTATAATGATAATAACTTAAATTAATTAAAAATCAGGGTCGTGTTTCATAACACCTTTTATCAATGACAAATACTAAATATCTAAGGCAAATTTGCTCTCAGCTTATCAAATGCCACGATTTTAGTAGCTTTTAACAGTTATTTTAACTTGTTATTGTTAACAAGTTTCATGAAACAGAGCCCTGATTTTCTCAAAGAGCAGACACTGTCCCCCGCCCTCTTATTCAATATCCCTCTCTTAAGCTACACATATACCATGGCTCTTACATCATTGCAGTTTACCCCCCTCCCCCACTGACAACTTCACACTAGCGTGTACATGACTATATGATGATCTCATGTTTGCATTGAAAAATGGCTGCCTGCTATATGCTCTTCTATTCTTCATCCTCCCTCCCTCCAGTTATGCATACCTGTAAACATTCCACAGCAAAAAACTTGGATATTCTCAAGGCAAAACAAAATAGGAATACACTGTATTTTGTATGTTTTCTCATGGAATTTAGAGGGGAATCTAGGAGTTTTGACATTATTTAAGGCAAAATGCTAAAATCATCCCTCCGAATTTGGAATGGCTGGCAGCTTTGCTATTGTTCAGACCGTTGCTCTTTCACTCTCCACACTCCCTCCCTTCATAGAGAGATCAATTCTGCAAAATGTATAGGTACACAGTGTCCTCACTGTTCCCGCAATAGCTTAAACCGTAGCTCGCAGAGAGAGATAGTTATGACATGTGTACACAGTCATCTTCATAGATCAATTCACGATGCCCTGAATAGTCCCTCCCACAAAGAGATACAAATGATACAAAATCAACCATGATAATTTCTACTTTTTAATAAAATGTTGTATTACGACACCTTCTGGCAGTCTACTACTAATCATATCATTACTATAAATCTATCATAAAATATAAAATAAGTATTGGTGACTCAAGCACAATTGAAAGTGAATCATCCGTTATGCTCCCATAATTACGATTATAAACATATTGTCTGTGGTGAGCCAGAAGGGTGTTATGCCCATGTAGAAAATATGGGAATTAATGCCCTTTTGGCTCTGAACAAATGATCATTGCATAATTGGACAATTAATTAAACATTATATTGTTTTAAAAACTACTGGTAATGATGCTAAGGTAGAAAATCGCAGAAGAACTATTGGGGTTTGATGGAATAACCAACCAATCAGGGGTGACATCCTGTGGCTCTCTCTGTCTCTCTCTGTCTCTGTTTCTGTCTCTTTCGCTCTCTATCTCCGTCTGTCTCTCTCTCTATCTTCCTCTAGCTCTGGTCCTCTCTCTCTCTATGTCTCTTTCCCTCTGGCTCTCTGTCTCTCTCTATCTCTGTCTCTCTCTCTCTGTCTCTCTGTCTCTCTATCTCTGTCTCTCTATCTCTATCTCTCTCTCTGTCTTTCTCTCCGTGTGTCTCTCTATCTCTATCTCTCTCTCTCTCTCTTTCTCTATTTTCTGTCTATCTATCTCTATCTCTGTCTCTTTCTCTGTGTGTGTCTGTCTCTCTTTGACTATTTAAACAATGGTCTTTATAGTTCAAACTCTCTTTCCTTAGAGAGTTATTCTTCTCCTCTTCACTTTGCCTGCATCTCTCTCGTCTCCCGGTGTCTCTTCCTTCTCCTCCTCTTCCTCCTCCTTGCCCGGTGTGGTTGCTGTGGCGACGTTCGTCCTCTTGGTGTAGAAGAGGATGTAGGCTTGGCACGCCGTCACGTCTTCAACCGAGCACAGCTCCAGCCTCGCGTCATTACAATGCACCCAGAACCCTACAAGGACAACAACATACAAACATATATCATATCGTCTGTTGAAGGGTGTTTAAGATTTACAGGAGTGGGTTCTCATGGGCAATTCGACACTTCTCAGTTCTTTACCCAGGGCCCGTTGCACGAAACTTACTATTGATGGTATCTTTGCCATCAATGGTAACTGCCATGGAAACCTTGATTATGATTGGCTGTTGAGCCCTGTTACCATGGTAGTTGCCATCGATGGCAAAGTTCTAATGGCAAAATTACCATCACTGGTAAGTTGTATGCAACAGGGCCCTTGATTAGCCTTCAGTTTTAAGACTCACAGGCCTTCTGTAATGCTCTGCATTTTCCACCAATTCCCTCATAATGTAAAAGTCATTATCATACATTTCCCTCACCAAAAGACTCTCTGAAAGACTGGGGGGGGGGGGGGTTTCTTGATGGACTGCAGACAAAGGTATTTCCACCAAGTCTGGTGTCAGCAATTATGACATACTGGACATGGAAACCGATGACCATCTCTAACCATAGGGTTAGGCTAAGGGTTACCATCTTTAATTAAATTTGTAACACTTTAAAATTAACTTTAGAGTTAATACTTTTCTGGATTTGAACAGACAATGTCTATACTCATATGTGACCCGGCACCACAAAACCAACAAAAAGTCGCAACCAGCGATTCTCCGTAATCAGCTAAAATGTCAATTTAGGTGAAAAAAAATAGATTTTTGTTTTTTTGCATTTTCTGAAAGAGTGGTCTTTTCTGTACCTAGTATCAAAATTTGAAAGTCTAAAACATAGTAGAAGATGTGTTTTAAACGGTTTTTCTAGACCAGTTTTTTTCGCACAGCCTTCGTTCTCTTCCAAAATTTGATCACTTTTCCCGAGCGAAATTATCGTAGTCCGGAAATGGTCGGTCGTTGCTAACGGGTCGTGCTACGCTGGCTGTGATTGGTCCGTTATAGCAATCAGTGCGGCGCGCCATTTTGTTTGTATCCGCTTTCACATCCGAGTTCCAGATTTGCGTTCGTCTTATATTCTCCGTTAACGACTTCGAGTAGCTTGATTGTACATCACATATCCAGAATTTGTTGATCAAGAGTAGACCTAAGAACATTATTATATTTTATACATTTGAGAGTGACAAGTTGCGAAAAAGTCTACAACGTCGTTACAATGCCAGGTTTTGTACGTGAGCAGAGCCGTGGGATGGTACCAGGGTGCACCAACGCAGATGCCCGGGTAGCTCGGGCGGTCAACGAAGCGATGATGCGGGGGCTAGCTGCGGGGGATCAGGCCAACCTTACAGCTTTGCTTACTGAACACTTCGGCCAAGACAGCGACGAGAGAATTCCTGATAATGTGGTTACAAATAATTGCCCAGATGTATACAAAACAAGATAGGTGACAAGCAGTGTTATGTAAGGGGGAACAAAAAGACTCTGGGTCCACCATGAATAGGCATTGTCTAGTGCAGATGTCTCGGCACTATGTTGCAGTTCACTTAATCTGTCCAATTACAACTCTATACATTTACAACATAATAACTTTGAAAGACTTAAGTCCACACATTGAAACCTCAGAAACATAATGAACAGACTATGTTTGACCATCAGGCCAAATTTCAGCCTAATCTGAAAATCTCTTCATAGTGGTTGCTATGGCCTTTTGATTCACCCTTCTATTGATTTCCCTGTGGTTTGCTTGCTCCGCATGCTTGAATAGCCCCAAACTTTAAAGCTCTCTTTCTCACAATTTAATACCAGTAACCTCCCTCACCAGCTCTTTTCATTCACTAAATTGAAAGGGTTAGGAAGCTTCAATTTGGACAAGTAATATACCATTTTAATGAGGAGAACTTCTTCTTTCATAATCAGATGAAATCAGGAAAATAATTTTTTGCGACTTTTTGGTGGTTTTGTGGTGCCGGGTCACATATAATATCACATATGTATTTGTTATTTTAGAAGTGTCTTAATTAAAACATGTGTTGTATCAACAGTACACTCTAACATTTTCATGTACTATTGGATCAATTTTGTAAAGCGGTTTGATCAATTGTACGCTAGATATAGCACAATGTATCAAAGATTATTACTCATAGGTGGTTGTTTATTATCATTTTGCTTTGTTTATTCAATATTTTTCATTTTCTTTTTAATTACCTCCTTCTTGATTCCATGAATACGCCGTGTAGTGACCGGAGCCAAACCTGTGTAGCAAAGTAAACATTCAAAGAAAATTACAATTGTGAATTACAGTGGAGTGATTAGCCTTTCGTCATCACTGATATTGATATTGACACTTGTTATTAAAACATGCCTTGAAATTTGTTGGTTCGATATAATGAAGTCAAACTTCTATCCCTCTTAGAAAACAGATTAAGATGTTAAATTGTGAAATAACCTGGGAATATTGGGAGTCATTTAGTACCAAATCAATAACAGTCATATAATAATAATAATAATACAATATTTATAAAGCGCATAATAAACATAAGTTTCTCTATGCGCTGTACAACCATAACGACGAGAAATATAATCACATAAAAGGAATCAACACGGAGAAATATACAAATCTTATAACTACTAAAATGACTAAAGTATGACATATCGTAAGGATAATAATCATCATCAGCGTCATTGTCATCATCATCACTGCAATAATCTTCATTAACATCATCAAAAATATAACCATCGTCATAATCATTGTCATCATCGTCATAATCACCACCATCACCACCACCATTACCAACACCACCATCACATCACCAACACCACCGCCTCTACCACCACCGCCGCCGCCACCACCACCACCCCCACCACCACCACCACCACCACCACCACCATCACCAACAGTGCAATCATCACCACATCACCACCGTCATTACCACCACCAACAGTACAATCACCACTACCACCACCACCACCCCTACCACCACCACCACAACCACCACCACCACCACCCCTACCTACCCTCTGCCATGGTGTATAACCAATGAAGTCAGGTCATACATGTAGTCTTCCGTTGTGAGGAGCTTCTTGTTGTTAGGGTCCACCAGGCAAAACTGTCTCATATTCAGCTCCTGATCAAACTTGACTGGAACATGGATCTTCTCTCTATGGTTTCTCCCTGACCATCTACAGAAAAACAATTTTACAAATTTAAAACAGAAATGATCATGATTCCTATACCATGTTTTAAAGGGCAAGTTCACCTTGATATTAAGTTGTATAGAAGCAGAAAAATGAAAGGAAAAGGTCAATGAAAGTTGAAGCAAAAACTGATTAAAAAATTTAAAAATTGTTGATCAATCAAACATAAATTGGCAACTCTGTGGCATATCTTTTGAGGTCCTCTCCAATTTGCTCTGTACACAAAATTTCATAAACTTTCATTCTCTTCTTGTTTCTCTCTCTCTCTCTCTCTCTTTCTCCCTCCCTCCCTCTCTTTAAAGAGGACTTACTTGACAAGGCCCTTGTGGCCTTTTTAAAGTTTCTCTTTCATCTCATATTACCTAACTTAGTCATGAATTCATTATGTCCATGTTGTGTACCGGTAGATATTCTATTTACACCTCTGTAGTCACAGAACATTTTTCTACTCTGATGTATGACCATGAATATGTGCTTTTGAACTGAAAATGGAAATAAACGAATGAATGAATGAAAGAAACAAATGATCTCTATCACTCCCTTCAGAGACAAGCAGTCTTTTAGTAGCTATTCTCCCCTCCTCTTTTTTTTCTGTCTCTGTCTGTCAGTCTCTCTCTCCCTCCCTCCCTCCCTCTCTCTCTTTTCCCCCTACTCACCTAAATCTCTTGAGATGCAGTCTTAGTACATGAGGTAGTTTAGTGACGAGTAATCTCTTGGTAGCTTCCGTCTGTATAACCGGTCTTCCTGACGCCTCTCTTCTCTTGCTGTTACACTCATCACACTGGTACACAGGGCCGTCTAGATGCTCCACCTCTGTAAACTTGGAGAGCATCTCGGTCAGGTGGCAGGTGTCCTCCGAGATGTTGGTACGAATGGAGCTGAATTGGTACCTGCCGAGGAAATCAAAACGATAATCATAGTTGCTATACTGTGAAGGGAAAGGAACCAGAAGAAGGGAAAGAACCAAAAGAAGTGGAATATGATTAAGAGGGAGAATAAAGGGAGAAATCAAGAAAAGGAAGAAGTTGGGATGAAGGGGTGGAAGACACACAAGATAAACACATATGTACAAGGAGAAAAAGGAAGTGGAGAAGGTGAAGGTGAAGAAGGAGGAGGAGGAGGAGGAGGAGGAGGTGGTGGAGAAGGAGAAGAAGAAGACGAACTTGGAGAGCATCTCGGTAAGGTGGCAGGTGTCCTCGGATATGTTGGTACGAATGAAACTGAACTGGTACCTTGCGGGAAATGATAACAATAGTCAAATTAATAGGACTGATGACAGTCATAGTGTGTAGAAACTAGGATAATACAACAACAAAAAAGCGTAGTAAAAGTGAAGAATAAGAAAATTATACCACTCTGGGAACTATAGCAACAGAAGAAAGAAAGAAGGAGGAAGAGAAAGAGAGAGAGAAGAAGCAGAAAAAGGAGGAGGAGGAAAGAAAGGAAGAGAAAAAAAAAGGAGGAGAACAAATATAATTCTTGGTCTTATCTTTCAGGGAACTCTCATTACAGGTCCAAGACAGGCTTGTAGGAAGAAGAAGGAGAAGGAGAAAAAGAAGAAAGAGAAGAAAGAAGAGGGAGGAAAAACAGAAGGATAATAATTACCTCTCAGGGAACTCTAGCGACAGGTCCCAGAACGGTTCGTAGGTGTTAGACTTGGACCTGCATTTCAGACACATCACTTGAGAGACAAGCCAGCCTTCAAAGATCTTAGGAACGATCTCCTCCGACGTCATGGAAACGCCGTTGTCTAGCGACAAGGTAAGGGGTGTGGCCAAGCTCTGGAGCTCCGAGTGAATCTTGTCCATGAACTCACTGAGAGAGGTAACAGACACACACCAAGATCATTTTTTTAAGTGCTTACATGTTCAACAGGGGAAACTTAATGTACATGTACATACAGTCCCATACAAGCATTTTTATGTGTGATCTGATATATAACGAGACATCTGCTATAACCATGAAAAATCAATTGGTCCGACTGCCTCGTTATACCGAGTTTTTCCTGTACGCATAAAACCGACAGCACACGATATATGACGATGAAACCCATTATAGACAAATTTGCAATTGCGTTTGTGTAAAAGCTAAATGCCTTATAGCTAATTATCCATATAGAGTCAAACCTGCTTTAGTAACTACCTGTATAGAAGTACCACTTTTTTTTTCTCACTTGAACATGGATTCTCATTGAAACATGTGCAGTCAAAGGTGCTTTAGTGACTACCTGTATAGAAAGACCACCTGTCTACAAAGACTACACAATTTGTTTCCCTTAAATATGGTTTCACATTGAAACATGTACTATAGGCACCTGTCTTTAAGGACCACTTTTCTTGTCTCATTGATGGATTCTCATTGAAACGCGTACTAAAGGAACCTGTACATAGAGACTACCTGCCTACAAAGACCACTTTTCTTGTCTTCCTTGGGTGGTCTTTATAGACAGGTTTCACTGTTCAATAAATAATAATAATATTGGATATTTATATAGCGCACATATCCACCATGCATGGTGCTCAAGACGCTCCAACTATTACCCCGGCTCTGCTAGGCAGCCGATTTCAGCGCTCACAGCTTTCAAGGAATTCCTTCCTACAGGTACCCATTAAACTCCTGGGTGGAGAGTGGCAAATGTAGATTAATATCTTGCCAAAGGACATCAGTGTGGTGACAGGACTTGAACTGCGGACCCTGTGATCCACAGTCCAACTACTTATCAACTAGACCACAACACAGGGGTGATAGTGAGCACTAAAAAAAAAATTAATTTTTTTTTTTTTTTTCTCAACCACGGCCCCCTTGAGTAAAAAAAAAAAGAGGATTTGCAGGGGGAAAAATGGCATCTATCAACTTCCCCCCCCCCCCTTTTTGAGTAGGAAAATAAGGAAAAAAATCTGGAAAATAGGGGTAAGATCGGGAAGAAAGAGAAATTTAAAAAAAATTAATTGGGAAAAAATCAGGAAACCGATTTAAATCTGGTAATTATCAGGCCTGATTAATGCTGTGGCGGGACCCTGTGGTCCACAGTCCGACGACTTATCCACCAAACCACACATCTCTAAATAGGTTCTTACCAGAGGAACTCCTGTGCGTCTTGTTGGGCATATCCACGGAACGATGGTATCAGTCGCCAGACCGAGCTCAGGATACCGTGAGGTGAGACGATCGCCCATTTCCCGGACCACATCACTCTGAATAACATGTGAAGCTCATGACATAGCGGACTGGTGAGAAAGCAAATAATTGATTCATAGGATAACTGATGATAAAGAATGATGTATTAATGTCTGATTGTATCTAATATCGAGTGCATTGAAAGGTATAAATGTGCTATACAAATGCTGAAATGCACCTTACTATTATTATTATTAACATTATCGTCCTCTTATCATTCTCATCTTTTTATCATTATTATTATATTCATTATCATCGTCATCATCATCATCATCACCACCACCACCACCACCAATCAGCTGTAGTTGAATCCAGTTGAATCCATTTGAATCCAGTTCATTGCAGTTCATTCCTGTCCAGTCTAGTTCCAATCAAAACCCTTCACTCATACAATTTATTTTACTTACTAGTTATTGGTGACCTTTCTAGGGTCTTTGCACTTTGAAGGGTCAACGGTCGTATCGTCTGACCCCCCGTTCAGCCCGCCCCCTCCTGGCCCTCTGTTCCTCTGCTGTCTCTGGACACGACTGGAACTAGACTCTCCACTCCGAGGCGTCTCTGACAGCTATCAAAAGATAAGGTCAAAGGTTAGGTTTCATCCAATAGTACATATCAAGCTTGGTAACCATACTTCTAAAAACAACTAGGGTAAAATGTCCCAAACAAGGACACTGACAAGGATAATAAACATGTTACATGTATTTTTAACCTGCAAATTCCCTTTGGTCATCTCAAACATTCATGGGCCCCGCCACACAAAACTTACTATTGATGGTAACGTTGCCATCAATGGAAATAGATCATATTAGCAGTGTTTTTCATGTTTTTTTTCTTTAAAAATATATATTTTTTTTTTTATAATTTTTTTTTTTTTTTTAAAGGAAGCAGGCGGGGACGCTAAACATGTATATTTTTTTTAATGGCCTAATATTAGGGTGGACTTCTCTCACCTTAAAACACTCTACTGTCGTTTGTCTCGCGTACTCGTGCGTTCTCTTTCTGCTCTCTGACGACGTACTTTGAACTTTGCCCTCTGGCTTGGTATGGGGTCGGAGGTCGATCTCGACTTTGAGGAAGCAGTCCCGGAACCGCAGAAGATGGCTGCACAAATCACCATGGAAACAAGCACAGATTCACATTAAAGGGGAATTAACCTCAAACTACATGTTAATTTCAGTTTCAGTTTGTAGGCTACTTAAAACATTTGAAAAATATAAAACATCATACATTTGACGAAAGGGAAGACGTAGCTCTTCTTCAGAATCCTTCGTCTTTCGGGGCTCTGAAAATTTTCAGAATGTCACCAATTTGTTTGCGCACGGCGTTCTGTGACATATCACATGGATTCAACTGCTATTGCGTTCGTACGTTTCCCTGCTGTAAACTGTAAAATGATCACTGCAGATCACATCGTTTTTCCTGTCGTACTCATACTTTTTGTCCAGAAATTTCTCCACCTTCAGAGCTGTTATCTATTGAGATTGTGTTAGTCTGGAAACTGATGAAAAAATTTCCCCTTGGTTTTCGAGGAACAATTATTATAACCAAAGACTTGGCTGTACACCATGTTTGACGTATATTGCATATAACGTGCGCTACATCAGTTCTCCTTGCGATGCATCACCACCCGGAAGTTTCGAAAGGGATATTTCAACATTGAAAAAATGCTGCCAACAAAAATTTCTAAACAATTGACTCTGTCTGAGAACAATATACAGTTACCATAAACAAGGTATTACAAACGCAGCTTAACACCAGGTGTTACAAACATACCTTAACACCTGAAGTATAGAGTTCATGTAACACGTGTTCCCCAGGTTCCTCAGCCCCGTAACACCCGGCGTTAACACGGTCCATTTCCTCTTGATCGGCGTCACCACCTTCTGTACACGTTTCGACACCTTAGGGTGCGAAGTACTAACACCGGCTTTAGCCTTCGACTCAATCTCAATCTGACTTGGGTCTTTGAACGATATCTCATTATCTTCTTCCGTGGAGTTCTGTTCACGCTTGGGCGTGATGGCGCTCTTCGCGGGCGTCGTCTTTTGCCCGGTGGTCTTGTCGCCGTGGACGAGGTCCTTCCAAGCGAGGAATGTCTTTGATAGCAGCATGAATCGTCGGTGGATGAGGGCGGTGTGGCCTTTGTCTCGCATGAAGAATGAATCATCACGACTGCAAAAAAAGAGATAAAATAATGTTTGAATATGAACCAGCTGTCCTATTTTCATTGCTTGGAGTAATACATTCATCTCCTACATCTCTCTCTCTCTCTCTCTCTTTCTTTCTCCATCTCTACCTGTATCTCCCCTAATTGTTTAATCCCTTTCTCTCCTCCAGTACCTCCCCCCCCCCCTCCCCCCATCCCTCCTCTTATTCTCTCTATCTCTCTCTCTTTCTCTTTGTCTCTATCTGTCTCTCTGTCTCTCTTTCTCCCTCCTTTTCTATGTCTTTTTCTCTCTCTCTCTCTCATTTTCTCTCTCTCTCTCCTTTTCTATGTCTCTGTCTGTCTGTCTCTTTCTCTCTCTCTCTTTTCATTCTCTTTTTCTCTCTCTCTTCTGGTCATCTTCTTCTTCTTTCTCTTTCTCTTTCTCTCTAACTCTCTTTTCTCTGTCTCCGTCTCTCTTTATGTCCAGTCAAACCCGTCTTAGTGACCACACGTCTGTAACGACCACCTGCCTCTCTCTCTCTCTTTCTCTCTGTCCATCTCTCTTTCTCTCTCTCTGCTACTTACCCATGACTGTGTTTCAGCTGCCCCGAGTCCACAGAGAGGGCCCTGAGAAACCTCTTCTTTCCTCCCCTCGACGCGTTATCTTCAAAGGTCTGCTTTGTGATCACTTCCAGCGTGTCACGCAAGAACTTCAGATCTCCCGTCACATTATCATTCAGTATATAGTCGTCGCACTCATAGCTACAGATCAAACAAAGACCAACATAATTGTCAATACATGGGACAATAGTGTCAGGCAAAAAATTCAGGGGGGTGTTTCACAAAACTTGTCATCAGTAAAATATGACAGTTTATGTTATAAGCTACTGAAATCCCTGTCTCTGATTGATTATCAGCAGATTTGTCACTGATTTTTGTCATTTGTCATTGAAAAAAGGCTTTGTGAAATAGGTCCCAGATCTCCCGCAACATTATCATTCAGGATGTATAGTCCTCAACACTCATAGCTACAGATCAAACAAAGACCAACATGATTGTCAATACATGGGACAAGAGTGCATATTAAGGAAAACAGTGTCACGCAAGAACTTCAGATCTCCCATCACATTGTCATTTAGTATGTAGTCCTCGCACTCGTAGCTATGGATCAAACAGACCAACATTATCGTCAATACATGGGACAAGAGTGCATATTAACAAAATTATTCAGTTATTACACACAAATGTGATTATGATAGCTAAATAACATGTATACATTTCGCTATTTATCGCTTCTGGATGACCTGCAAGAACTACAGATTTCCCATCACATTATCACCCAGTATGTAGTCCTAACAATTATAACTATAATAATAATAATAATAGTGAACATTTATAATGCGCCATGTCTGTCAAAAATGACACTCCTGGCGCAGTTGTGTGGAAGTTGTATAATTGTGGGCAAGAATTCAAGAAAGAAAGTAAAATACACATAAGTTACAGTTTAACATACTTCAGGACATAATTTGCAATAACACAATAATACAATACAAAGCATATTACAGTATATCAAGTTATATATGGATTAAATAAACAAATAATACCATCATTTTTGACTACCGGTATATATGGGACTAGAGAGTATGATGAGGAAATCCTCCTGTCATGAAACGTATTATTTATAAATACCTGACGAACATGTAATAAATTGACTGTCTAGATATGATAATGACGATATTAGTGATGACCTGACATTAGGGATGCAGATATATGCCAACCTTTACATTCAGCTTTCAGGGAGCATTCATACAGAAATCAGGGAGATATCTATTAATTGCAGAGGAATAATGTTTCAAAAATTCATGTTTCATAGTGAATAGTTTCATAGTGAATTAGTGATGATGATGAAGATGATCTGATGCCGATAATGATGATGATGATAGTGATGATGAGGACGATGATGAGGAAGATGATGAGGAAGATGATGACAATGATAATGATGGTAACGGATATGATAATCATGATATTAAGAACATGGTGCTGTGTTGAGGGTAACAATGGTCAATTTGATGATGATGATGAACTAAATTATGATGCTGATGATGAAAAACTAACAATGTCTGAAGACTGAGGTGGAACATGAGATAAACATTAGGCCATGTAAAATTGATTACATGTTGATCGTCCGGATTTTTTGAAAAAGAGGAGGAGGGTGTACCATGTTATTTAATATTTGATATTTCAAAATGGCCGCTCAAAATGGCCGCTCGGTACATTTTCCCTGACAGTCGAGGCTATTTTTTTTCAAGATGGCCGCCGACAATTTTTTTTTTTTTTAATCAGAAATAGAGCCATTTTAGCAGTGTTTTTCATGTTATAACAAAAAAAATCAAAAAAAAATTTAAAAAAAAAAAAATAAAAAAATAACAAATAACAAAAAATAGGAGGCGGCCCCCAAAAAGGAAGCGGGCGGGGACGATCAACATGAAATCAATTTTACATGGCCTTAGTTCTCCTAGATGATTCTTTCTTACCAATAGACGTATCTATCGTTGACCTCTATAGCCAGAGGGTGTTGAGTTTCCTTGTAGTGCCTCAGGGCATGTTCTTCATTGTAACGTCCGCACGCAACATTGGTACAACTCAGACACGCCTTCAAAGAAAGGAAAACGAAAAACAATTACAAAATATAAATGCGAGGTATTTTGTCATTTGCTGGACTCATGGTTTGATCTAATGGTCTAGTAAGGCTGTAAGCATGATATAATTAACTAGACATATATTGGACAGAAAACCATGGTCATACCAAATACAGAGCTGCCAACCTTGTGCGACCAAAAAAAGGAATCATGATGGCAAAAAAAAGGAATTTCAAGCAAAAAAAAGGAATTCATTAAAACAAAACTTACAACCACGCGCGACACAATTCCAATGCTTCTTTTTGAGAATACTTTTCTCTTCAAGTATGTTTCAACCTTAGTTTTCTATTGAATTTGTGATCAAAATAACATATTAGGGCAGTTGTTTGACGTGCGGTATGTACAACAACAAAAAAAAATTATAAAAAAAAAAAAAAAAAACGTATTTTGTGAAAAAAAAACGTAATTGGGATTAAAAAACGGAATGGTTGGCAGCTCTGCAAATACATTCACCAGATTATATAAATCCTACTAGTCCAAATCTTCAGCAGTACAGTAAAAACTGCTTTAGCGACCATAAGAAACACAATTTTTTGTTTTCCTTGAAAAGTGTTCCTCATTGAAGCATGTACAGGAACCTGTATATAAAGACCACCAGCCTATAAAGACAACTTTTTTGTTACTCTCTTCAGCGGCCTTTATATACAGGTTTCACTATATAATCCTATTGACAATTTGTAAATTACATTCGCCAGGTTATAGTTGTCCATATCTTTATACTTATATTTAACCTTATATTCATAGTTTTCATAAGAAAATGTATACATGAAATTTCTATAAAGGACTCCTAAGGATATATTCACCCAGAGCTGGGCCTTGTTTCATAATACAATTAGCTCTAATAAATGTAATATTAGCTACTGAAATTGTGGCATCTGATTGGCTGAGAGCAAATTTGTCACAGAAATTTCTCATTTATTATTGAAAACAACTTTTATGAAACAGGCCCTGAATCTCCTCTTAAAGACCTAGCTTCTCAGACTTACCCATACACTCTCTGTAGTCCCACATACTGAGCAGTGCCACTCTGACGGGTCGAGTATAGAGTGCGTCTGACCTACACAAAGCTTTCCAACATGGCGGCAGTGGTCCATTGCTTACTATCTCAGTCTGCAAGCATTCTCCTTCTTAAGTTCAATGGGATAATTGTCCTCAGATCTCTACCACTACACCATTGTGCATCAAGATCAAATTTACTTTTTATAAATTCTTACGAGCAGATGATTCAGGTTTGCTATAATTCTCAAGCTACGATGTCAAACTTTCATATTTAGTTACAAATCAGCTTCATAGTTTGTTGAATCTGTCAAACCAGAACCATAGAAGGCAATGCTTGTGTTTGCGGAACTCAAAAACTATTTCTCAAAAATGAGCTAGATATCGAATGCTCAATCTTTAGCGACGAAACAGATGATGAAAAGTCTGACAGAACTCTGTACAGGTTAATCAACACAGACTACATGTAGCTTGTTTGTAGGTTGTTTCTTCACATTGAGTCAAAGGGAATTATAAAATTGATAGATGAAGTTTACTCCAAGGTCATTCTAAGGTCATGGTCACTCACAAAGTCGAGGTATCTCTGGAAATTTTTGGGTTACAGTCAGGTTTTGAGATGTCTTGAAGCAATTCTGAGTCTACAATCTCTGGCACTTGGGTTTCAGCAGAATGTTGATTACTCAATTGCGATTGCTAAGTTTCTGTGTGGGAAATAAGATAAAAGGTTGAAAAAATAATGTTATCAATATAGATTTATAAAACAGATTCGCACATATTCCTACAGACTTCACACAATGATGACAATCCCACCCCACTTCTCCTTGCACATCAACATCAACCTCCCTTCAAAATCAAAGTAACATAACAATATTCTGCCAGTTGCTACAGAATTAAGGAAGACAAAAATTTAGGAAAAAGAGAAAGACCCAAAGAGAAAGAGAGAACGAAGAGGACACTGTAGATGTGTGTAAGTCGTCTGCATGGAGCAAGAGGAGTGTTATCTTACATCATTTTACACAGAGTTAATTTTTGCTCCTTTAACTCCAGAGTCGAGTCCAAGGTCCAGGGCAGCGTTTCTTGAAACCGTCATAAGTACAAGTTTAACGACATCCCTTTGAAATGTGTGTATTAAGTTTAACACACGTTTCAATGGGATGTCGCTGAACTTGTACTTATGACGGTTTCGTGAAACGCTGCCCTGGCAAATAAAGTCTATCAATTTTATAGGATTTTTTTAAAATTTATTTATTTCAGCAGACTGGCAAACATTTTATCTCTTTAAAAATTTGAAGAACAGGAATCTATTCTAATTACTTCCAATGATAATTCCAGCGTCAAAGTTTATCGTTACATTTACAGACTAGTATTGGCCTTGGGGACATTGTTGCCAAATTCTTCCAATTTGTGAATTGAACTTCATCTCCTCACTCTGCACACCAGACACGCTCACGATCATCGACACTGACTCAGCTTTGCGCTGTCTCTGCCTGGCTCTTGACTCAACAATGTCAAATCAATGAGTCAATATTTCACAGAATGGATAAAAAATATGGTCCACTCAAGAAATTTACATGACTCTTATCCAATTAATGAATTAAACTGTATGTCATTAAAATAATATATGCACACAGAATTATTAACTTAGCAAGTTAATTAATTAGGATACGTACACTGTTTAGTTGATCCCTGTAAGTACAATTCAGTCCCACATACTGCCATTGAGAATGTCAACAACGTCAAAACTTCAAATTACCTTTCAAGTTTCACATATAACGTAACGATAGATTCTAAAATGTATTATTCACAGCACACGCTTTATCATTACTCACGGAAATCTCTGAAAAACGTCATCATAGAACACGAAATAACAATGTCACTCACCGATAACTTTACAACAGTTTACCTCCAAAACGCCATTCATGAAACAACCGCGCCATATATTACGTTGATGACAGTGTATTACGCCACGAGGTGTGGATTTTGAGATGACAGTACGATCTTATGTACGTGTACTACGTGTACGTATGTACTGCGCGTGTATAGATATGGAAGGCCATCACCGCCATAAACTTAACTAGTAACGTAACCAATAAGGAAACACTAACGTACACTTAGTATCCAATGATTTTACAGAGTAGCGCTTGCGTTACTAAACAGTTACGGTAGTCAAATGATGATAAGCTTACGTATACTCATTTTAGAGATTATTTTACCTACGTAAGCTCTTTAGTTTTCATTAACGCAACTGTCTAAGTAATTCAGTAGCGTAAGTAAAACACACTACCGTTAGTTTAATGTTGACCAATCATACCCATCGTTGCATGCCATAGAAACACACGCTGATCTTTATTTCTATAGCCAGAGCTATAGAGCTAGCTAGAGATCGGTGATCAGGGGCGGATCTAGCTTTTTGCTAAGGGGGGGGTTTGAACAAAATAATGACGATGCGGAGCATCGTCCACGAGCCGCGAAGCGGCGAGCCGATTTTTTTTGGGGTGTTTATTTGAACCCCGTAAGTGATGTTTTCCTGGCATCTATTAACACAATGGAGACCATAAAAAGCAGTGCATGATAACGTCTTTTTAAATCAAGTAACAGTTTAATACACAGTTATATCCAGAGTTATCATGTGTTTGGTTAAGTTACCAGATGAGTCGAATATCTTCTCACAATATTTGCACTTGAAAGAGTTTCTCTCCAGCGTGCGTTCTTTTTTCTTTCTTTTTTTCTTTTTTTTCTTCTTTTTTCTTCCTTTTTTTTTTTTTTTTTTTTTTCCGGCCGCCCAAGGGGGGGGTTTAAACCCCCTAAACCCCCCCCCCGTAGATCCGCGCCTGGTGATACCATGGTGATTCAGTCGTGATCGCAGATCATAGGCTTAGGAACCGGGGAGGGGGGGTGGGGCTTGCGGGGGCACAGCCCCCCCCCCCCCAATAAAAAAATTTGAGGGGGGGGGGCTCAGATATCAATGAACCCCGCCCAATATTTTTGGCGGGGCTTATAGATATCATTGAGCCCCCAATTTTGTGGTGGGCTTAGATATCATTGAGTCCTTAGGGGCGCAGATACCATTGAGCCCCCAATATTTTAAGTGGGGCTCAGATATCATTGAGCCGCACCCAATACTTATTGCGGGGCTCGGATATCATTAACCCCCTCCTCCCCTATCATTATATTCTAGGCATGAAACTCATGTATACCTATAATCTACAGACTTACCATTCAAATATAAACATTTTATAAATATTTATTTGGGGAGGGGGGGGGGGCTCAGACATCGGACCTCGCATATCATTGACCCCAAAAAATATAGTTGGTGGATCTCGGATATCATTGAGACCCCCAAATATTTTCTTGGCGGGACTCTGATATCATTGAGCACCCTTCATGCGTTTCTATAATCTACAGATCGACTTAGTACTCAAATTATTATAAGGATTAAGAGTCGAGAAAGGTCCAACGAATCGTCTTCTTTGTCTAATAATACGTCATAGCTTCCGCGCTTCGCGCAGGAGGGGGGGGGGGAGAGACTGAATTCAGACAAGGATTAAGAGTCGAGAAAGGTACAAAGAATCGTCTTCTTTCAAAGCTTCGGCGCTTCGCGCGGGAGGGGGGAAACTACCCCCCCTCCCTGCATCCATCCCCTAGGGAGCGCGCGCTTTAAAAGATTCGCAAGCAAAGGGTGCTCATTATCGCCCCCCTAAAATAAAATCCTAGCTACGCGCTTGGAACCACGCCCTTTGCCTACCCACTCTACATTATCAAGTCATTATATCGAAAAATTTCGGCTCGCGCTTTGTGCTCGCATGGTTTAACTGCATATGGAATTCCGAACGTGATTTAAACCTCCGACGCCATATTTCTTTAATATATTTAACCAATGTTAAAAACAATTATTTCAGGGGATTTATTTTAAATATCAAGGGTTTAGAATGCAGTGATTTCAGGTCACTTTATAGAGAGAGAAGAAAAAAATCCTATTGGGTATATAATTTAGACCCAAAAGGAAAAAAATACTGTGTTTCAAAGTAATCACCCTACCCCCCCCCCCCCCCTCGCTAGTGGGTCTAAAAATGGGGATAGAGCAAAGAGAGAGAAGAAAAAGGAAGGCTTAACAAAATGTGGACTGTCTAAAATGGTGACAACGGGGGGGGGGCAGTCGGGGTGGGGGGAATCTTCAAACGGCGGGTCAAAAACAAATGATGGAGCCCCCCCCCCCCCCCCCAATCCTGAAAATCTTCCTAAGCCTATGGCAGATATGCATAATATTTATTGATATCCACCACGTGTTCGTCTACAATATTTGGTTTTTAACTTACTAGTCTCGAGTATATATGTTCCAGGCATACTCTCGTGATACAGGCCCCGCAGTTGGGGGGCCTGTATGACGAGTATACTCCTACAGGCCGCGCAACTGCGTTGCGTGTTCTACAACACGTACATGGGGCCTGTATCACGACTATACTGTATACTCGTGAACAAGGCCCCATCTTATGCATTACCATTTTCATGACGGACAGCACGGTAGTATGACATATATCTTGATATCAAGAATTACCATTGCTTTACAACGTAAAATTATTTATTGATATCACGAATTCATTTCTTGATATCACGAATTCATTTCTTGATATCAAAAATTCATTTCGTGATATCAAGAATTCATTTCTCCCTCCGATGGTAGGGAAAATTCTAGCATTTTACTCTCTGAAAATAATTTTTTAGGTACAATTTTGCGGCGCGGGACGGAGCTAAAAGTGTTTTGGGGGTGTTTCTTAGATAGCCTGACTTGGCCCGTCAATTCACTTCGTTTAGTACGTCTTGTCCCTAGCAGGGGGGGGGCTCTCCCTCAAGAGAGAGAGAGAGAGAGAGAGAAGGAAAAGAAGGGAAAGGGAAAGAGGAGTGAAAGAAAGAAGAAAGAAGAGGAAGAAGAAAAGAAAGAGATCGGAGGAGGGCCTCCCAGGCTGTTGCCCCCCTCCCCCCACAACAAAAAAAGAGAGAGAAGGGGGGTAAGGGAGAGAGAAGAGCTAAAGGGAACAAAACAGAGGAAGAAAAGAAAAGGGTGAAACGTTGGGGAGATCAGTTTCCCGATTTCCAGATTAATCCCGCAAAAAAAATGTTAATCGGGCGGAGGGCCGAAACGCCCTTGCCCACCTCCCAGCAAACTTAACAGAGACAGAGAAAGGGAAATTGAAATGGAAAGAGAAGAGAAGAGAAAGGGAAACAAGGACAAAAAGAGGAAGGAGAAAGGTATGGGAGATTAGTTGCGATTTTTCCAGCCAACATGGTGTGGATCGGGAGACAAAATGCCCTTCCTCCCCCTAACCCCACTCAGCAAAGAGAGCGAGAGAGAGGGGGAGAGAGAGAGAGAGAGAGAGAAGGAAGGGAAGGGAAAGGGAAAGGGAAAGAGGAGAGAAAGGCCGGGAAAGAAAATATAGAGGAAGAAAATGGAAAAGAGGGAAAAGAAGACATTTTAATTGAATAAAAAACGTATATACATATTCTTTTGTTTAAACTTTAAGCTGTCCTCCAAATTTCCTGTGCCCCTACCCTTGTACCCTTGTACTCCCTCCAAGTTGACAACCCTTTGTAAATTTCAGGAAATAGAGTGGATGTATTTAGGGGCGTTTCAATGTTTAATATAGGAGTAGGGGGAGGAGTTCAAAAAGAGTTAAAAGGGGCTTGAAAGGGGTGTTCATTGAAAATTGGGGGGGGGCAACTTAAGGTTTAAACAAATTTAAGGGGGCAACTCAAATTGAAATTTGAGTTTAATTTAAAAATATGATATTAACAAAACTATTAAAAGGGAGGGCACAACTGAAAATAGACACTGAACAAATTTTAAAAATAAAAATAATAATAAAACGGAACGCAAAGAGAGGGCACCAAGTTAAAGATATAGACGGGTAGAAGTAAAATTGCGGTTTAAGGGTTTTGGGTACAAAATATCCATTCAATATTGTTTAAATATTGCCTTCAGAGGTTTATATGGCAATACTTTAAACTAAATTTGCAAAAAAGCAGAAATATCTGCCCAAATGTTCAATGTTGAAGTACATTCACGATATTTTTCCAGGCCGGATCGATATGATAATTTTCCAAATATATATCAATTAGTAGGCGGTTTCCCGGCAAAATTTGTATCGTCACGTATTTAGTCAAAAACATATTCTTTCACAGTCATGATTGGTAAAGAGCTTCAATTTCATTATTTGAGAGGGGTGTTTCTCAAACTGGTCTATACATTTTAATTGGAGAAAAAAATATGTATATAGGCCTACATGTACTTATCCTCTATTTTAATAATTTTAAGCTGTCCTCCAAATTGATGCATTTACCCCTTCCCATTACAATATTTAGTGCGCCGTTGCTAGGAAATATATTTCACCCCCTCCTCTCCCACTTGTTATTTATTTTTAATTTCGACATCATCCCTTAGAATGCAAAGGGGTGTGCCCCCAACCTTATACCCTGATAACTCCCCCCCCCCCCCCTCCCCCTCCAAGTTGACACCCGTATGTAAATTTCGGAAAATAGAAAGGAATGTTAATATTATAAATTGTACAGAGAGAGAGAGAGAGAGAGAGAGAGAAGGACGGGAGCTAATTTATCCGTGTCTTTATCCGTGTCCTTGCGCTTGTCCCTGACCTCGTCTTGAGTCTTGACTATCGTCATTATCGTCATCGTGTTCAATTTTCTACTTAACAGCCTATGAAAATATGCAACTACTAAATGTATTAATTTATGGAATCTTCGACCGCTCTTGAGTGTTGGAGCATTAACACAGTCACAGAGGCGGCGGAGCGACTTCCAAAGTGTGGGGGGGCACCAACAAAAAAGGGCACTTTCGGGAGAAAAAAGGGCACCTTCAAAGGGAATTTTAAAGCAAAAATACCCATATATTATGATTACATTAGCAGTTGGGTGTGATGGTCTGAAAATTCATTTGCGAGTGAGGAAACATTTTAAGATTTTTGAGGTCGCAGTGCGAAAAATTACATCTTATAAAGAGGAAAAACCCAATCCTGATGGGGTTATAAGCACATTCTTCTCATGACGGAAGACTGAAAAGACCTTTGATTAGTAACACTACATGCGAGCGAGCGTAGCGAGCGTGCTTTGGGGGAAATTTCTCTTAGTCGCTTGAGGCATGTTTAATGACGACAGGAAAAGGGAACACTTATCGAAAGGGATAAGACACTTATTAGAAAAGAAAAGGAGCACGTGTCAAAGTGCAAAGGCTTATTAACAGAGGTGAAAATGGGGCACTTCTTACACCTAAAAAAAGAGGCACTAAACAGGGATGAAAAAGGCACTTATGACAATGGAAAATGGGCATTTGTCGACGGAAAAAAGGCACTCATCAGATTTTAAAGGGGCATTTATAAGAAGTGAGAAGGGGGAAGTGGCTCCCATTAAAAAGAAAAAGAGGCACATCTTAAAATAAACGGGGCACTTGTCAGAGATGAAAAGGGGGTAATTATGAGAAGAGGAAGGGGCACTTATAAGAAGGAAAATGAGCATTTATTAGGAAGGAAAGGGGGACGTGTCAAATAAAAGGGAAATTTATTAGAGATGAAAAGAGCATTTATCAGGAGAGGAAGGGGCACTTGTCAAAGTAAAACGATTTTCTCTCAGAATTAAATAGGGTCATTAACAAGAGATGAAAAGGGGCATTTATGAGAAGTGGAAGGGGGTATTTTTAATGGGGGCACTTATCATAAGGAAAAGGGGCACTTATTAGAAAGGAAAGGGGGCGCATGGGAAAATATAAGGTGCGCTTATCCGGGTTAAAAAGGGTTAGTTATTAAACGGGGAAGGGGCACTTCTTACAAGGCAAAAGGGGCACTTGTCAAAGAAAAAGGGGCACCTCTCAGATTTGAATAGGGTAGTTATCAGAGGTGAAGAGGCGCTTATCAAAAGTGAAAAGGGGCACTTACTAGAGATTAAAAAGGGCACTTGTGAGAATGAAAAATGGACACTTATTGCAAAGGAACATGGGAGCTTGTGGAAGGAAAATTGGTACGTGTCAAAATAAAAGGGGTACTTATCAGAGTCGGAAAGGGGAAGGTGCACTTTTTAAAAGTAATAGTGGCACTTGTCAAATTAAAAGGGGTACTTTTCCTATGTAAAAAGGGGCACTTCTTACAACGGTAAGGGACACTTTTCCTGTAGGAAGGGGCAATTTTGAGGTACTTCAAAAATTGGGGGGGGGGAATGTTCCCCCCTCCCCCCGGGAGCGCCACCTCTGCACAGTCATGTACTCCTCGACTGTGTTTTTTATTATGTATAAGAAAGCTCAACATTTCGAGCAGTGCATGTGTTCTTTTCTCTTTTTTTCTTTTTTTCCTATTCCTTTTAAAAATATTTCTCGAATATTCTAAATGTCATTAGATGTTAATTTTATGTAAGCATTCTTTCTTGTTTTGATTTAGTTTTGAAATAAAAATCATTTGAATTGAGTTGAAATTGAATTAAATTTGGTGGCAGATGACGCTATACCAAATTGATTGTGTATCAACAGATAATTGATCATTTATTAATAATATTCATACTTCACAAATAGAGGAAATTAGTTTTCAACCAACTTTTGACAATACTATGGCGGCCCCGACCTCTATGGCGGAATCGTTCCCATTCTCAGCAAGGAAATTTAATTCTATACAATTTTTCATTACTAAGTCATAAACTCTGTCAGGATTTTCGTAAGATGCCAATTGATGTCGACAATTTCCGAGCAGTCAAAGAAATTAGGTCTTAACTTTATTTGCAAAAGGGCGGGGCACCTACATTTAATTTTGCTGTTTGTTTCTTCAAAATATATGACTCTGATGGCGGTAAGTTAAAAAAAGACACAAGTGTTTATTGGACCATATTCAAGTTTCAAGAGAAAAGTGAAGTGGTCAACTTTCATTGACGAATATTTACAATATTTATATCGCCACTGTTACAATGTCTAATAGGCCTACTTATTAGTACTCTAACTCATATGATTTTATTTATTTATGTTCTTATATTTATCTCAATACATGAAACTAGTAAACTTTAAGGGCAATGGTTCATTGATCAATAAACACGGACTTTGTAAGAACTATGGAAGTTTCCCATTTGAGTTTAATTCAATTTCTTCTAATATGGCATCATAAGATGGGGTGGTTCAGATCCCGAAGCATGAGGTTGTGCTAGTCCGTAATATTCTTTATTTCTCATTTATAAACTTCAGAACCAAAATAAACCATCAAACTACAAAGGGTATCTTGTGTTATGGACAGATCACAGTCATTATATTCATAAACAAATGCAGGCACGGATCCAGGATTTTTTTTTTTTTGTGGGGGGGGGGGGGCAAATTTAAAATCATGCGAGCCAAATATCGGTACGTAATGGTTTTCAGCAGTGGTGTAATCAGCAAAAACTTTTTTTTTTGGGGGGGGGCAAAAGATAAAAGTCTGCATCACCACCACCACTTTTACCTGCAGGCCCCGCTGAACGTTTTTTTTTTCTTCAAGTGGGTGGGGGGGGGATAAAGTATTTACGTTCAGGAACAGCGTAGCGTAAATTGGCGTGGGGTCTAGGGCAAACCCCGGAAGGGAATAAGGGGTGGAACCCCCGGAAGCTTAGGGGTATGGGCATTTAATTACGGTCAGATGAGCATATTTCGATACCTTATTCATGACACTGACAGGTCACTAATTGGCGTGAGGTCCAGGGGACGCAGCCCCAAGAAGCTCAGGAGTTTAAGGGATTAAATTACCGTCTGATGAGCATCCAGAGGCCCGCCTTAGAGCCCTGGGTGGGGACCAGGGGTTTTTAGGCATTGAATTACGGTCAGCTGACCATATTTTGATACTTTATTTGTAACACTTGCAGGTCACTCTTTTTTCTTTCTTTCTATGTTTCTTTCTATTTCTCTTTAATATACTTTTTAAACAAAGTGGGGGAGGGGGGTCGAGCCCCCTGAGCCCCATCCTTCTGCGGACCCTGGCATATTGGCCTCTAAATAAGCATATTTCTTGCCTGACTGTAAATTTTTGAATTTGTCATTTTCCAAATGCATACAAAAAAATTATGTCATTTAAGCAAAATTTGTAAATCACTGGTATTGATTTAGAAATAAACCACGTTTGAAATTTTGTTGGGGTCAAATGCCCCCCTCCCTCCCCCCCCCCCCCCCCCCCTCCCCCCCCCCCCCCCCCCTCCCTCCCCCCCCCCCCCCCCCCGCAGTACGCCAGGGTTGATCAGGTGCGTATTTGGCGCTTGGTCTCAATGACGAAAGAAAAAGCGATACAAATCGCAACTTATTTTCCCTTCTTTTCCTCCTTTTCTTGTCTTCTTCCTTTTTATTTTCTTTCACTCTCTTTCCTCCTTCCCCTTCCCTTCTTATCCATTCTTTCTCTCTCTCTCGCTCTCTCTCTTTCTTTCTTTCTTTTGCTGAGGTGGGGGGGGGGGGGCAACAGCATGGGCAAGGTCCTTTCGGCCCCCCCCCCCGATCTCCTTCTTTTCCCCTTTTCTTTTCTTCTTCCTCTTCTTTCTTTCCCTTTCTCTCTTCTTTCCCTTTCCCTTCTTTTCCTTCTCCCCCTCTCTCCTTTTTTTATTTTTAAATTAAATTTTTTTTTTTTTTAATTTTAGTTTTTAGTGGGCCCCACCTTTCCCCTGGATCCGCGCCTGGCTTACGCTTGGTTCGTGTGCATTCCATGTGCTCATCTGTAGAGATCTGCGGCTCAACATAATTTAGGGCAAAAACATTTTAAGTATAAATCTCCTATTTTACAATTAATTATATGAAATGGAATATCAGTTGAATTAAAGATTAAGAAAAGACATTTTATAAACAATTTCCCATTGGATGTAATGCGATATAATGAGAAATAATAGGTTTAAAGTTTCCAAGCATCTCAATAAAGGATTCAAATGTCAAGGGCTTATTTGCAATTAGTTGGTAAACGATAATCTGTTCTTGTCAAGCAATATTACAAAATCAAGGATTACAATGTTTGAATTCCAAAGTATCAAGTATGTTTTATTATCTCACAAAAAAATAAAATCTGTAGCGCCTTTTATACTAAAACCTAAGTATCCATTTAAACTCCATTTTTAGCTCATTTTCTCACACACAAGATTATACTCACACACTGAAATTCGATCTCCTTATGTAGCTTTATATACTAGATATAAGAACTGTTATATAAATGAAAATTCTCTTTTCTTTTCTTCTTTTTCCGTTAAAAAGTATAAGGCTTCTGGATGTAGATAATCATTATTATTGTTATTCCCTTATATACTAGATTTGTTCAATTTGCGTGCACCAGCCGACACAGATAACATCTTGACAGAATTCAAGAATTCTTTGGCCATCCTCATGCGTTGGCTGGTTTACTCTTTATTTTTCCTTCATATTGTACTTTGATTCTACGTAATATCTTCAATCAATCATTTCTCATTGTCTGTTTTATATCTTGCCTAGGAATCAAATAATTTAACAAAAAGGCCTAAATAAAACAAAAAATATTAAAAATAGACCTTCCCACTCAATTCCTTTTAGTTCCCTTTCAGCCCACGCCCTAAATTGCAAAACAGCCTGAGCCCCCCCCCCCCCCCACACCTTGCTTGCGACAAGACGTATTAACAAATATATATAGTGAATTGACAGGCCAAGGCGGGCTATCTAAGATGCCCCATACAATTCTAGCTCCGTCCCGCGCCACATCTGTTTCCCTTTTTTGGTGTTCAAACTGTAAACTTTTCAGAGAGTAAAATGCCTGAATTTTCCCATTTGAGAAGTGATAAAGTATGATTAAAAGATACAGACCAGTCTTATAAGGACTAAATAGTACGAAATATACTGTAACACTAACACATACTCGCCTCGATCGTGTACCTTTGCATAACAAAATTCGCGACACGGCCGAAAAGGCTACCCGGCGGCCCGCTATAACAAGTGCTCTGATTCGCCAGAGTTAAATATACGTACACATCTTTAACATGCGGTACTGTATTTCCCGTTTTGTGTACGTAAACGATAATCCTGCACAGTAATTGGCCGATCAACTACCGCAAGCACTACAACTAACTACCGCAAGCTACCACTCAGTAACGCAAGCACTACAACTAACTACCGTAAGCTACTAACCAGTACCGCAAGCTCGCTTGCGATATATGGCGGCGATGGCCTTCCATATATAGAACGTCTATCTTAGTAAACTCGAGTCAATGTTAACTCTGTGGCAAGTGTTTCTATCCCAAGATGCATTCGCTGCGATCGATTTCTATTATTGACAAAGGGATCGTCTTGAAAGTTTAGCAATAGCAGTACTTGTACAATAATTCAACACAAGAGGGATACTAGCAGAAGATTCACCGGCGATGAGAAGATTTTGTTACAGAAATAACAGATAGATTTCGAAGGGCATTTTTATATTTTGAGATAACTTTATTGTGTTTTATGACTGTGCCTGGTTGTCTTTGGCCATCATTTAATGTCCTATTTTCTTGAATGAAGGAATTATGAGCAGTGGGAAGGGGGACCGGGGGGCAGTAAAAACAAATTTCCCAAACATTTCTCTGAATTCAAGTATTTTCCAGAAAAACAACATATTACAGGCCTATATTATCCTGGGGTCAGTAGGCTTGAATGAAGATTTTTTAAATATTTACAATTTCATCGAATATATTGGCTTTCAAATTCCGACTGCAATAGTAGAAGTCTTTCAAAAACAATTCAAAATAGTTTCTCTCACAGGCAGGTAGAAACTTCAAGCCCGTGTTGATAAAAGGGAAAGTTCACCCTGATATTAAGCTGTCTTTATTAAATAGAAACAAAAAAAAATGGGCGGAAAAAGTCAGTAAAAGTTTAACTGAGCAATTCAAATCAGATTAAAATTGAGAAAGTTTTTTTTTAGTGAATCTTTGGAAGTTGTGATAAACCAATACAAAATTTGGCAACTGTGACGTATCTTGCACGATCCCTTCCGATTTCTCTGTACTAAAAAATATTACAAAATTTAACAATATTATTATATGAAACAAATCTACTAATAACTAATAAAATGAAAGTTTATGAAATTTTCTCCATAGAGCAAATTGGAGAGGACCTCGCAAAATATTCTCCTTTAATTGGAGATTCAAACTGTTGACACTCAGTAGGTGACATGCACTTTATCCTCGTGTTGTTAGAGATTCAGATTCCCCATGTATAAGAAGACAGGAATATTATCAAAGTACTCTGAAAGTTATCCCGAATTTCAAACTTTATTATATTATAATTATTGTTCCTTCTCTTTTTCTGTTTCTTCTTGAGACAACTAAAACTTTCCGTAAAGGTTTAATCCTTATACTGCATTATGCCAATAAAAAGAAAACAACTTCCTGCATATAAAACTATCTGTCTATCTCTCCATGTTATATCCATCTATTTCTATTAATCTATTATCTCTTTCTCTCTTTTTATGCATGTATGAATTATATAAATATATATTTATATATGATATATCTTTCTATCTATCTACTTATTTATTTATCTATCTATATATCTATCTATCTACGTGTGTCCAGTCCATCCATAGTTCAACAAATTCCATCCATAGTTCAACAAATCAAAAAACAATTTCCTTAGATGCCGATATCCCAACTTTTCCTTGGACTTTTTTCTTCTTAAATTTAGATTCATCATTTACATTGCATGTTTCCAACTAGCAGATGATTATGTGAAAAACTGTTCAACTTTGAGCCGATGGATGATTTTTTAAAATTTCAATTAGGGTGGGGGGGGGGCGGCTTCATCTTATATATCATCATTATGATGTTTAGAGGTTCCATTTAATTAGTCATTTATTGCATTTTGTTTAAAAACTTATTTATATGCCCTGATTGTGGAATTCTAAGAATTTTATGAGATTTTCAAAAACTTCCACCTTTTAATATCTTTGAATTATGAATGAAGAGATTTGCTTGAAATGTTTTCCTTATATTGTCAGAATTACCTTAAATTTAGTTAATTTACTTTAAAGATATAGACCGGTAGTGGTAAAATTGTGATTCAAGGATTTTGGGTACAACGTATCCTTTAAATATCGTTTAAAGCGGCCTTCAAAGGTTTAGATGGCAATACTTCAACCTACATTCGCAACAACAAAAAAACAGAAATATATGCCTAAATGTTCAATGTTGAAGTGCATTCGCGATATCCATCCAGGCCGGATTTATTTGATAATTTACCAAATATTATTGGTAGGCGGTTCCCCGGCAAATTTGTTATCATCACGTATTAGTCAAAATATATTCTTTCACATGATTGGTAATAATAGCTTCCAGAGGGGGGCGTTTCCAAAACTGGTCTATAGCTTACCTTTAAAGTAGAAACACCGCATCTCCCTCTCTCTCTCTCTCATCTGTACCCCATCTCTCTCTCTCTCTTTCTCTATATATACTGAGTGAGTCAGAAAAAATGTCCCACTTTTTAAAAGTTGTATTGTTTGAAGTATGAATATTAAATATTCATACTTCAAACAATACAACTTTTAACAAGTGGGACATTTTTTCTGACTCACTCTGCATATCTTTCTTTCTCTCTCTATATGTATCTCTCTTCTCTCCCCTATCTCTCTCTCTCTTTCTCTATTTATATATATTTCCCTATTTATCTTTCTTCTCCCACCCCCATTTCTTTTCTCAGCTCTCTCTCTCTCTTCAAGTGTTCCTTTTTCTCTCACCTTTCTCCTTTGCTTGGCCCATCATTCTGTTTTCTTCTTGTCACCATAGTCCATACTTCATCATTTTCATTTCATGACAGATTGAATGTTTATCTCCTTTGTTACATAATGACAAACGTGTACATTCTATGTTACAAATGCCTTTTTGCAAGGCATACGTCATGATTTATTCAACATAGATTTGACAATATTAATTCTGTAACAGAAAACACAATATAACACATAGACATACATGTAATACCATGCATTACAATACACATATACAGCATAAAGCTCAGAGATGTACAAAACATAATCAAGAAAGCGATAATTCATAATCATCTTTTGGACCCCGGGGGGATACTTTCCTATTAGAGTGAACAGGGATGTGCCGTTCGAAGGGTTGCTTTTATTATAAAATCCCTGAAAAAGGGGTATGATTTCTTTTTGAAATAAATCCCTAAACTTTTAGATCTTAGCCTCAAACACGGGCTACCATTTTCTTCAGAATAATACCTCATTCATTCTTGCTTAGTGGCATATCCCAGATGCAAAAATCATTGAAATCATTTTGCTTTTTCATCCAAATGGGTAGCCTTTTTCTGCCAAAATGAGCATTTAAAAATGAGTTTGGAGTTTGGGTTTGGAGGCTTTAGCCGCCCATCCATGTCCAAGCCCAATCTGAGTACCCTCCCCCCCCCCCCCCCCACGCAAACTTTTGAATGGGATGAATGTGACAAGGACACATGATTTTGATTTCAGAATGTTTCATTTCTTGTTATTTTGTGGTTTATAAGTTAAGTCAGTTAACAGTCCAAAAAAGATATGATAGAAAAACGAGAAGATACCTGGAAAAGCAATTAGAGAAGAGCCGAAGTTAATTAGTTTACACAATCCTCCCATTAGTTAAGTCATGCAGGGGTAATGGTGACTGATCAATAACATCAAAATTAGTTTCAAACTTTCAAAATATATGTATGTAGTCCCATATATTCATGTTTAAGTGCAGTGATTTTTACTGTTTGTGATTTTCAACAAGATCCACTTAAATTGTTATCCACTTTGATGATCCCACAATTCATAACTTCATAATTCTTCTTATGTACAGCATAAATCGGTCATTCCCAATATATTTTGGACAGTTTCTTCCACAATGCAATTGCATGACTGTCAATTAAGTTCACCTCGACCTTTACCTTGACTTGACTTAATATTGCAAACATGTACAGCCCTACAGCCTCCATTCGGCTTGTGACAGGATTTGATGTGGACCACCAAAAATATCAAATTTGGAAATGAAATCCAGTTGTAAAGTTCCTTTTTGGGGCCGAAAAGGTCATTAAAAATACAAAATCACAGACTATTAATGTCAATTAAATGACCAAATGTTTTGCTCGCTTGCTTTGCATGCTTGTAGATAGTATCACAAGACTCCTTATCTGTCTTCATATACTGTCATAATTTTGGAAAAACATTATTTACATCCAACAATAGGTGTACAAAACAACAATGAAGCCTTGTTCGGATATATTGCGATAAACCTTGGGTGGTATAACGGTAGCGAGTACTAAGATAGCGCGTACTAAGTTAGTCCACACTTTTATGGAGTCCCTGTTGCCAACTGATTTTCCCTGTACAGATTATTTTAATCCTTCAACGAAAAGTGTCCACAAAATTAATTTTGCAATGAAATGGGAGGAAAAAGATAATATGAGTATGAACTGAATTTCAACAAAGTCTTTGGTAGATTATCTTTGTCATGAATATTGAAGGAGGAAGATGAAACCTAGCATTCCATAGAAGTGTGAACTAAAATTCTTGTTTAGTCTGGACTTAGTCCCGGCTTAACTTATGAGAATACCACCCCTTGTCTTTAAAAACAAAAATGATGTATGTGCTCAGTGTATAGGCAAAGGACGTTCATTGCGCACAGCTGCCATTCATTTACAAAGTTGGGGAAATCTTTTAGAAAACGCTGCAGTTTATCCCTTCATCTCCGAATGAGCCTACAAATTCCATTTATATCAGCTCATGGCATGCCCACACTTCACTGTACTCTCAAGGCTGGTAAAGCAGGGTTTGGGAACCAGTCTCATTGTACATCACGCTATCAATGCAATCCAAAGTGTTCATGTTGAGACTTCAATGTTCATCCATGACTCATGAAGAAAGGTTTGGGCACCATTCTTACAGGTGCATTCGGCCATGTTGGGAGTGGTGACCTTACACCACTCCTTTCCTGGCCTATTCTCGTTGAATTGTCTTTAGATCCTGAGAAAGGTTCAGGAACCAGTCAACATCTATCACTAGCACAGAATGTGATCCCTTTTCAATTCTTAGAGGTATGCATCTTCAATGGTTTGTTCACCTTCAAGTGTCTCTCTGAGTCTTGCTCAAGGGTTTGGGAACCATCCAATGACTATCATAGACAGAGAGTGATAACCCATCTCACATCTTAGAAAGGGAGCACATCACCAATGGTCTATTCGCTTTCAAGTGTCTTTCTGTGTCTTGCTCAAGGGTTTGGGAACCATTCAATGACTATCATAGACAGAGAGTGGTAACCCATCTCACTTCTTTGAGAGGAAATACATCTCCAATGGTCTATTTGCTTTCCAGTGTCTCTCGTTGACTTGTTCTAGGGTTTGGTTACCAGTCAAAGGCTATAAGAAATCAAGAAAACACAAGCATACATTGTTAAAATTATCCAAGGTTCTTAACAAGTAATTGAGGATACTACCAACTTTAAACTTTAATAGGCAAGCTTTTATCTACTCCCGTGGCCTTTCTAATGATTCTTCAAACAGTTTCTTGCTGTCTGCTGCCTCGACATCACCAGAGCAAAGACTGGTTAGGATGATACCCATGTTGTTGACTTTGAAACCCACTTCTGGGGGGGGGGGGAGGGGGACAAAGATCCTAAGTCAAACTAAACTCTAAGTTGGACTTTAAAATCATGGAGAGCAATTTGTAGCCTTAAAATAAATTATATTGTAAAGCAAATATTCAAGTATTTTAGATTTTTCATGAATTCCACATCAAGGACATGAAATCTCCTTGATAAAAGAAAACATGAAAGATTTGAATCAACATTTTATGCCTTCCGAAATAAATGTTACAAAATAGATAATGGCTTTTCATAACTTTTAAGCCCAACTTATAGATAAGTTCAACTTAGGGTCTTTGTGAAACACCCCCCTGGTCAAGAAAGGTGAAAGAATCCATCCGGACCAAAAGGAATAATCCTTCACTGAATAGGGGCTGTGGCTATTCATCATCCAATCTTCACTCCAGGCAGCAGACAGCATATAACCGTGTGCAGAACCACTTAGCCTGAGAAAGTTCACTCAAGTGGATGGAAGCTTGCCTACTAAATCTTGAGGTCGGTAGAAACCTTAAATTCATTTTTTTTTTTTTTTTTTTTTAAATAAATGTAAAGCTTCCTGGGAGAAATTTCAATTATTTGAACATATTTGTGGCTTACACCCAGTAAATAAGATTGATTGATCGATCTGTAATTGAAAAATAATTTCATGTTATGATCACCCCAACCAATGAAAGTCTTCTGTTGTTGGTTCTTGCATCACGCTCATGTCTGCTATTGGAATACCCGACACTCTCGGAGGCTATTTCGCTCCATCCAAGCCCTCTTAAAGTTAAGATTTGACACAAATTTACACCGGATAAATCAGAGATACAATTTCACTCTGAATAAATTCTACTCTAATCGACTACTTCAGAGGTAGCACATGTAAAATTGACCCCCAAATGATGACAGATCTTTTAAACATGGAGAAGTCCCACTTTGTGCATTTTTAGACTAGTCACTGCCAAAGGGACAAGGGTTCTTCATAAATACCTTTCATTTGCTTTCTTGACAAGAATACTTCCACCTGTTTATCATAGAATGTACCATCCATGCATACATCTATAATGATTACATAACTTTAATGAAATTGCATCCAGCAATTGTCTCCATGGGTTATTTCAAAACAAATGAACTTCATCTGCCCATGCGCAGATAGTACATGTTTCTCCAAAATGATTGATTGGAATTGGAAACATTATTTTCTTACTAAAGCCTACATAACAGTGTAGGGACTCACCTGAAATTGGCCTGGATATGTGCTAATGAAGATAGTGAATTCTCCGCACCCTCCCTCGTTTTGATTGGACGAACTCTGACTGTCCATCGAACCAGCATCTATGGTAGCAAGGAAAAACAAAAAACAAATGAATATTCTTTGTGCTTATTAGATGAACTCCGAGTGCCTGGTGAAATAGGGCTCCCTGTATGGTGGCGATGAGCATGGTCAATTACTGATTGATTGTCTTGAGTTGCCAGGTGTTGCCAATTTACTGATTAAACTCGCCTTTAAGATCAAGGGCAATCATGATAGGGGGATATTTGACTTGATGGTCAACTGAAGCTAGAGCTTATGTCTGGAGAAACCATGAATTGCCAATTTACTGATTTAACTCACTTTTTTAGATACAAAAAACCAATAGTGGACAACTGAAGCTAGAGCTTATGTCTTGAGATACCACACATTGCCAATCTACTGATTAAACCCACCCTTAAGGTCGAAAGCACTTGAGAGACATTTGGCTAGATGGTCAACTGAAGCTAGAGCTAATGTATTGAGATACCACGAATTGCCAATTTATTGATTTAACTCATCTTTTTATATTAGAAAGAAAGAAAAAAGTTAAACTGAAGCTAGAGCATGCACTGCCAATTTACTGATTTAACTAATAATAAAAAAAAACATAGTGGTCAAATGAAGCTAAGGCTCATGTCTCGAGATAACATGCGTTGCCAATTTACCGATGAGACTCACCCCTAAGGTCAAGAGCAATCCTCATTGAGAGATACTTGGCTAGATGGTCGATGGAAGCGAGAGCAGACGTCTTGAGATAGCGGACCATGTAAGGTCTACTGTGCATGATCTCATCCGGGTGAGGTTTGAATACCAGCTCTATCTCCTGCAAGGGTGTCAAAACAAAAAGTTACAAGTTTGATGAAAAGAAAAAAGAAAGAAAAGAATATTCCATATAATCCTTTCAAGACAGGAATTTTGTAAGGGCGAAATTGATCACTTTTTTTTCTTCAAATTGCAACTGATTGTATGCGTTTTGTATTGCTACATTGCTCTAATAAAACGATGTTTCTGTATAATATATGCCTGGTTATGAGATAAGTTGAAAAGTTCGAAAATTATCAATGACATTAGAAAGGTCGGGCATGTTAACATTGACTCTCATTAGATGGATCAGGCATGTTCACACTGACTTTAATACATTACAACTATTGGGCATGTTCACACTGACTTACAATAGATGGATCAGGCATGTTTACACTGACTTTAATACATTACAACTATTGGGCATGTTCACACTGACTTACACTATAAAAATCTGAGCATGTTCCTACTGTCTTACATTGGAAAGGTCAGGCATGTTAACATTGACTCACATTAGATGGGCATACTCACACTGTCTTACAATAGATGGATCAGGCATGTTCACACTGACTTTAATATATTACAACTATTGGGCATGTTCACACTGACTTACACTATAAAAATCTGAGCATGTTCCTACTGTCTTACATTGGAAAGGTCAGGCATGTTAACATTGACTAACATTAGAGGGGCCGGGCATGTACACATTGACTTACGTTAGATGGGTCAGGCATGTCCAAGCTGCCCTCACCCTCTATCTCTCCCTCTACGTCCCCACAGCTGCTGGACTCATCGGAAGTTCTTGGTCGTTTCATGGCCTGTGGAAGGAATATGTCAGCAATGAATGTGAATATAACATTTTTACTTCCATTTTGAGATAATTTCTACCAAATAACATAAGTGTCATTATCTTACATTTTCCTCACCTGAAGACTCTCTGAAAGACTAGGGGGTATTTCTTGATGGGACCACGGGTTTGCCGTGTGCGAGACTTGTAAACCCATTGATAATATTTCCACCAAGTCTGGTGTCAGAGAACTATGACCTACTGCATATGGAAACTGACTACCATCTACCTTTAATAATAATAATAATAATATGTCTTGTTTACCCAGGGTAGCCTCATCATTATTCATACTGTTCTCCCTGAAGGCCCTGCAATCATATTATTACCCCGGTCATCGGATTCAGGCTTACCCGCACACAATGAATGCACATTCACCACTCCCTGGGGAGCATTCCAGCCAGGCGTCATTTAACCCATTGCCTCCTGGAACCGGGTGTTCCTTGTATTATGCCTATGAGGATTAGACAATTAATCATTCAATGAATTAAAAAAAAAATTACCTGAAGAGAGTCTTGATCCTGGAAGGAATGGCAGCCCTGGCTGGATGAGAGATCCTCGGAATGAGACCGGACCAATCGTCCTCTTTCCTGCTGAGGGGATTCTAACGGGGGCGTGAGGGGGGCAGAGGGAGGGGCAAGCTCCAATCCCTCCTGGCCTGGTGGAAGGGGTGCAAGAGGGTCGCCGTTCAGGTCACCACAATGGGCGGGGTCGTCGTCGATGGGGGGTAGCTCGCCGCCCTCGAGATCAAATTCCTGTTTTCTCTGATAAAAGGGAGAGAGAGAAATGAGAGAATGTGAATAATGTGCGTGTGTGAGAAAGAGAGAGGGGGAGGGAGAGAGAGAGGGAGAGAGAAAGGGAGGGAGAGAGAGGGAGGGAGGGAGGGAGGGAGGGAGAGAGAGAGAGAGAAAGAGAGAGATAGGGTGCGGGAGGGAGAGGGGGAGGGTATAATAGTAGATTTTTAGAGAATGGAGGAGACAGAGAGGGATATAGGAAGAAGAGTAATACAGAGAAAGAGAGAGAGAGAGAAAGGGTGTGTGTGTGTTAATGTGTGTGTAAGAGGGGAGGGGAAAGCGAGAGTGTAAAAAAGAGGAAAGGAGAGAAGGGATGAGAGAATAAAATAGACAAGGAGAGAGAGAGAGAGGGGAAGGGGGAGGGAGAGGGGGAAAGGCGAGTTGTGAAAAGACAGTCAGGGGTAGAAGAATAGGGAGAAAAAGAGAGACAGAGAAAGGGGACGGGGGAGAAAGAGAAAGTGGTTTGGAAGAGACTTCAAGAGAAAAAGTAACAGAAAGAGAAACTATTATGCTCTCTTAACATGCGTGGAGAGAAATCTCTGTGCTCTGTTCAGAGTCTGTAGCAACTAAACATGCTATGTCTCTTGTTATTACACTTACTTTAGGTGGAACTCTTTGTGCTCTGTTCAGGGCCAGTACATTTGGACATTCTTCTATACATTTACTTACTACTGCTGTGGTATGTCTCTTGTTACTACACTTACTTTGGGTGGCACTCTTTGTGCTCTGTTCAGGGCCTGTACCTTCAGCCCCTCCTCGATACTGGTGCTCAAAGCAGCAGTATTGTGTCTCTTGTTCAACTTGGCCATGACTCTCTCCTACATCACAAAACAGAAAGAGACAGAGATTTAAAGATAAAGTTGAGTTCAGGGACCTGTTTCACAAAGCCTTTTTTCAATGACAAATGACAAAAATCAGTGACAAATCTGCTGATAACCAATCAGAAGCAAGGATTTCAGTAGCTTGTAACAGAGACTGGCATTTGTCGCTGATGACAAGTTATGTGAAACGGGGCCCTGGTCAGACGATTACATTGTGAAAGAAACTGTGTGGAATCGATCAGAAAGGGTTGATCATGTAGCATACAAGTATTGGTGTTGACTGCAAGGTTCTGGAATCATCAACATGATAAGAAATTTGGCCCAGTCTTGGTAAAGTAACAAGCACTGTACACAGAAAAATGTTTATGGGACTACACAAACATGTGGCTTAAAAATCGGGCCTCATTTGCAACCTGTTATTTGTCAAATTTAGAATATGGAGGAATTTGAAGAGCCACGCTTTTCAGGGAACATTCTTTCTCTGATGTTCTTCCATACTTGCATAATAACAATGATAACGCTCACAAATTTTTTTTCACCTCTCCCCAGAACTCAACCTTCTCTCTAACAATGGAACCAATTGGATGAAATTTGATTCAAATTCAAATGGTAATGTCAATGCACGATCAGTAATGATAATTAAAAGACGTACACCACTCAAGAATAATACACAAATTAAAGGGAGTACATGTATGTTACATCATGGAGACTTCACACTGTTTATTCAGTTTCTGTCATCTACAAAAGTTATATCAAGCCCCATATGAAAATGTGTTAACTTTATCATGATATATTATTCATGCTCTAGGGTGAACCAGAATCATATTTAGATATGAACAATATTCACACACAGCAGAAATGTCACTCATTCAATTTGAATCTATCCTCATTATCATCCATTCTACTAGCTTCCGTTTATAATGTCCAATTTCCTCTTACACTGAAGAGTGTTCTCTATGCTACAATTTCTACTATTTCTACCATAGGAAATATGGAAATGATTCAAATCTATCGTCATGGTTACCTGATGTGCTTCGTATTCATCTCGACTGGGATAGATCTTGGAGATGAGGGCATCAAAATTAGGATCTGGTCTTAGAGACCGCTTTGAGACCAGCTTCTTCCGACATGTCGGGCATTCCTTGTTCCTGTTTAAAATTTTAAAAATAAATAAAAATTTAAAAAATAAATAAATAAGAAAAGAATAACAATATGAAATCAATTAACTAAATAAAAGCAACATGTCCAGGGCCCCACATTACTTTCTTGGAAGGGGGTCTAGATCAAAGTTTTTACAGTGTGTATACATGATGAGCCCTATGTAAAAAATACAATTTTTTTGTTTTTGTTGGGGGGGGGGGGGCTCAGACTTTTTTGGGGGGAGTCAATGTGTCTCGGGTTGCCTGTTAGTTTCAATCCCTGAAAATAGTAACTAAAATTATAGAGGAATGTTCAAATGTTATCTATCAGTCCAACCAAATAAATCGGGGCAGCATTCCATGTGTTACATGTAATACAAATGCTTTAATGGGTTGTTGAGGAACTTGTACTCATGACATTTTCGTGGAACAATTCCTTGATGAAGATAAGCCTGCTGACTGTGAACCACAAGGTTCAAGTACGTGTCGCAGCACTAATAATATCCTGTGGCAACCACACATTAAAGGTATAGACCAGTTTGAAAACTCCCCCTCTCTCAAAAAAATGAAATGGAAGCACTCATTACCAATCATGTGAAAGAATATGTTTTGACTAATATGTGATGATACAAATTTTGCCAGGAAACCGCCTACTAGTTGATATATTTGGTAATTTTCATATCGATCTGGACTGGATAGATATTGCGTAGTCCCATATACATCTTTCTGTGTACAGTGATTGTAACTTTGCCAAGGCTGGGCCAAATTTCTTATCATTTTGATGATTCCAGAACCTTGCAGTACACACCAATACTTATATGCTAGATGATCAACCTTTTCTGATCGATTCCACAACGTTTTTTTCACAATGCAATCGCATGACCATAACTGGTCTTTACCTTTAATCTAAATTTTGCCACACCCAACCAAGGTTGGGTACCTGTTAGGAGTCATTCCCTGAATGCACTGAGCCCTACATCTTTTGGAAGCGCATCTAAGTGTTACATCATAATTTGATATGCACAACACGAAAGTGGATTATTACATTAATCATTATTGTTATTTTACACTTACCCACTCCTTAGTGCAGTGATGATGCAATCTTGACAGAAGCGGTGCAGGCACTCCTTGGTGGTGTAGGTATTTTTGAGCATGTCCAGACAGATAGGACACATGAGCTCACTGTGGAGGCTACGTGGGGAGACGGCGATCTCCGTTTCATCAGTGATGGCTTCTTGCGGAGAGCGGTGAAGCTCATATAGACTCAGTTCTGATTCATTAAAAAATAACATTAAACAAATCAGAGCTTCACTTCTGATTATCATTGAAAAGAGACATTTACCATTCAGGAATTCAGCTCTAGTCACAGAAATGAATACAATGTGTCGTAGAAAATATTTAGAATAAAAATAATAGGCGATTTATATTTAGAAATAACAAAATTAATAACACTGACAATCAGCTCTGGTTATTAAATATATACAAATATCATTCATAGAAAGTCGGTTCTGATTAGGTAGGTGATCCGAGGTATGGTGGTGGTGGCAGTGGTGTAGGGAGAACTTGAGGGGAGAAAGGACCTATGACCTACACAAATTTGTATTTAGTGAGAAATCTACTGACGGATGGAATTGGTTCCAAATTTTTTCCATTCAATTTTATTTTACCAAAGCAAATAAAAAATAACATACATACATAGAATTATACATTGCACATTAAACATAAAAAGATTAGAATAATTATATACAAATATACTACAACAATATAAATATTGCTCGTTAGGTAGCAGCCATAAAGAAAGTGACCATTATATGTGGCGAAATCGACAAAAACATAATTACAAGATAAATGAGGGTACAAGATTACAAGGCATGACAAAATGCAACATTACCCAAAACTTGATTGACCGAGGAACAAAGATTATTTATTTAAGAAACTGAATTCCTAAAAATAGAATTCTTCAGAAGAACGTTCAAATATGCTTACCCCATGACTTACTGGGTTGCGAATTCCCACTTGCCTGTCATGAAAGAGAATGAGATAGAGAGAGATAATAAATTAGAATAATACAGTAATGCTCACAGCTTTGAGAGCTGTTTTTATTATTCTTTGTGCACAGAACCATTAAAAAATAAAGCTCGGGGACAGGGCTAAAGGTGCACGTCCTGCCACAAAAATCTGATTATTGCTTTTTTAATACTTTTTTCACATTTCACCTGCATTCACTTTTTCATGAATAAAAGAACACTTAACAATCTCATGCTGTGGCTCAAGAAAACTACTGTTGCATATATCCAATCTAATCCGAAAGTTGAGCCAATGTGCACACATCCTAAATGAAAGACTAGTTCCTATTATGGGACACTACACTCTCTCTCTATTGTATTGTGTGCCTTGAGCATTTGATTTCAAGTAGATTCTGCACCTTATAGATCTCTTATATTATCATTATTAATTATTATCGTCATAGTCATAAACTTTTGTAAAGACTTTTGGTAATAGGCCAGAGGTAGTCTCAGCAGAACAGCCATAACCCATTCGATATCAGAGACGGAAACTTTTGCCATTTCGGTTTATTAACCTTACAATCTTGCATGTGAGTCGTGAATCCTGATTACGTGAACTAGCTGACATGCAATTTACATTACAAGAATGTTGGCCTCCGACGAGAGTTTGTCATATTGATTCTGGCTGGAAACACACGCAACACTTTGCCACTGGTGTTTAACAAAAAGTGTTGAATTGCAGAATTCAGATTTCTGCATCACAAGCCCGAAAGGCGGTAGGGGCGCTGGTCCAAGAATAAGGATCGTCCGCATAAACAAGGATATGCTCATAAACGCAGACAAATTGCGCATTTTTGCTGACGTTTTTTTTCATCAGCGCTCTTCGCTCTTCGGGTTTAGACTTCCTGAACTGCGCGCTGGCGATGCGAAAAAAGGATTCCACGTAAGAAAAGAACCCCAGTTTACCGTCTACTTTTAGGGGTTGTCCCTCTTCATGAGGATTTATCGCTCATAACGTGAAAGTCTCTGTACAAAGTCAACTTAAAATGCATGAAGATAATCATCTCGGAATCCTTTTAGCGCATCGCCATTCGCTAACGTCTGCGAAAATGCGGACGATCCTTATTTTTGCAGACTTGTCCATCCGCGTTTACGAAGACGATCATTCTTTATGCGGCAATCTTGAAACTCGAACCAGCGCCCCTAGGCCCTAGCCCTACTGATAGATCTACCAGGAGTACCAGTACCCAGACCCAGTCTTGTGTCTGAAAACGTTGGGTATCCGGAAAATTGATTAAAAAAAGTAATTTGATTTTGAAGAATTTTATAAGAAATATTTCATAGTCTAAATCTTCTATTTTTCTAAGACTTTTCTTGATGTTGGACAATGTTTAAAAAGATAAATTTCAATGATGGACTGATGGTGAGTGCTTTTTCATTGAACTAGTAGACTATTAGAATCTAGATCTAGACTAAATCCAAAGGCGAAACTAAAGAGAAGGCTTATTTATTATGTTTGTTAGTGTGTCCGGACACCAAACCCCTATTTTACTAATGCTGAACGCTGGGTACCAGCTTGAGCCGAGTCGCCCGGCCGCTAATTTTTTATTCCCAAACAGGTTTGCCAATGCTAATATTTCCGGTCATCTGATTGGCTGATATGTTACGTCACTAGCAATGACGTAACCGAGTGAAAGGGTTATAAAAATCATGCAGAATCACTTTTCGTCAACCCATCGTTGGCTCAATCGGTAAGGACAGCGTAATACAATCTCAGAGTCGAGGGTTCAAGTCTCAGTTTATTTAGTTTTTTTGCCTTTATAAATAGAGTCTAGTGAGGCAAAGCAATACAAAATCAAAGTCTAATTGTTTGTGACCTCTTTCCGATCTGCTAATGACGTATCAGCCATTGAGAAGAACGGAAGTATAAGAAATTGCAAACCTGTTTGGGAATAAAAAATTCGCCGCCCGGCCGTCGGGGGCCGCGGCCTGACTACACTAGGGGCTTTTCGTTTGTGTGGACGAGGACGGCGTTCACGTCCTCTAACGATGCGAATTGGCGTCAGACACCCGGCCTGTTCACTACCTTATAACCCTTTTCGTTTGAAGTCGACACCCGTTCTCTACACGATGATGTAATGGCCCCCGCACGCGCTTATTCAATTTCTCCTTCTTTCACTTCTTATTTTGTTCTTCGTTTATTATTCTATTATACTCTCTCTATTTTCCTTATGTAATTCTTTGTTTTTCCTTCTTTCATCTTCTCTTCTATCTTTCCATTGTCTATTCTTTATCATTTTCTCTTTCTGTCTTTCCTAATGTTTTTGTTGTTGTTATCATTCTATCATTTTTCTTTCTATCTTTCCTCATATTATTCTTTGTTTCTTCGTTCTATCATCTTCTCTTATGTTATTCTTTGTTTTTATCATTCTATCACTTTCTCTTTTTGTATTTCCTTATGTTATTCTTTGTTTTTTCCTTCTTTCACCTTCTCTTTCTGTCTTTCCTTATGTTATTCTTTGTTTTTTCCTTCTTTCACCTTTTCTTTCTGTCTTTCCTTATGTTATTCTTCGTTTCTTCCTTCTTTCATCTTCTCTTATGTTATTCTTTGTTTTTTCCTTCTTTCACCTTCTCTTTCTGTCTTTCCTTATGTTATTCTTTGTTTTTTCCTTCTTTCACCTTCTCTTTCTGTCTTTCCTTATGTTATTCTTTGTTTTTTCCTTCTTTCACCTTTTCTTTCTGTCTTTCCTTATGTTATTCTTCGTTTCTTCCTTCTTTCATCTTCTCTTATGTTATTCTTTGTTTTTTCCTTCTTTCACCTTCTCTTTCTGTCTTTCCTTATGTTATTCTTTGTTTTTTCCTTCTTTCACCTTCTCTTTCTGTCTTTCCTTATGTTATTCTTTGTTTTTCCTTCTTTAACTTTCTCTTCAGTCTTTCCTTATGTTATTCTTTTTTTTTCTTCTTTCACCTTCTCTTTCTGTCTTTCCTTATGTTATTCTTCGTTTCTTCCTTCTTTCATCTTCTCTTATGTTATTCTTTGTTTTTATCTTTCTATCACTTTCTCTTTTTGTATTTCCTTATGTTATTCTTTGTTTTTTCCTTCTTTCACCTTTTCTTTCTGTCTTTCCTTATGTTATTCTTTGTTTTTTCCTTCTATCATCTTCTCTTATGTTATTCTTTGCTTTTATCATTCTATCACTTTCTCTTTTTGTATTTCCTTATGTTATTCTTTGTTTTTTTCCTTCTTTCACCTTCTCTTTCTGTCTTTCCTTATGTTATTCTTTGTTTTTTCCTTCTTTCACTTTCTCTTTCTGTCTTTCCTTATGTTATTCTTTGTTTTTTCCCTTCTTTCACCTTCTCTTATGTTATTCTTTGCTTTTATTATTCTATCACTTTCTTTTTCTGTCTTTCCTTATGTTATTCTTCGTTTTTTCCTTCTATCACCTTTTCTTATGTTATTCTTTGTTTTTTTAATCATTCTATCACTTTCTCTTTCTGTTTTTACTTTCTGATTTACGCTGCGATGAAGCAAGATGACGTCATTCTGACGACGGGTCACTAGTTTTCTGACGAACCTCAAATCATCGATGAACGGGTTCGCAAATGTGGCCTGACGACGCCAGACGACCCGACGCATGCGCAGATCGCCGAAATGACGTCACATATTTGACGTCGACTATGTCGACGTGACAAACGAAAACCCCCTACTGACTACTGAGTACTGCATTTCTGGCACAAAAAGTGGCAGGGCGCTAGCCGGTCAGACCGAGCCAGACACAACATGCAACGGGGTCCAGACAACTCGCCACAAAGACAACCCGCCCCAAGACAACCCGCCACAATACCCTGGACATCCCGCCACAATACCCTGGACAACCCGCCACAATACCCTGGACAACTCGCCACAGCCTTTTCGGACAACTCGCCACACTTTTTCCCATCATGATTTCTAGATCTAAAATGAAATGAAATTGTCATTTTTCATGATTTTCGTGCTTTTATAAACACAGTCATTACAAAGAATAAAGTTGATTTCCCTTGTAACAATAATATATATTGAAATGAAATTGTCATTTTTCATGATTTTCGTGCTTTTATAAACACAGTCATTACAAAGAATAAAGTTGATTTCCCTTGTAACAATATGATCGCAAGAATGGCTGGATTTCTGAAAAAGGGGCACCTACAAAGGGACACATCAACAATAATAAAAACCATGTTTAGATATTTGTATAAAGGCCTATACGCCTTCGTCAAGATTGTGAATACATTACCCCGAATGACATCCATATTTGTTTATTTCTTTACATGGAACAACATATTGTTTAAGCAACGTACTTCGCAATTTGGTGTGATGGACTGAATATCGATTTTCGAGCAATTTCATTTCAATATATATTATTGTTACAAGGGAAATCAACTTTATTCTTTGTAGAGTAAAGTACCCGGTAATCGGTCAGCTCCGGTTTTCGGCCAATTGGTTGGATACATGGTAAAATCACTTTAAAATACATCGCATAATAGCATAACACATATCCCACACATACCATACCATGCCAGTGTCACTGAAGAACCACATTTGCAATGAAAAATATATCCTAAAATATCACATTTTAGCGATGTAATCGGCGGTCCCGCTACCCAAATCTGAAAAATCGAGTTTCTTACGCGTGTATGTAAGAAATATGGGTACCATAAAATGAGCTTTATTTCAAGTATTTTTCAGATATAGAGCCCGATTTTGTGCTGGTCGCAAGCTCAAAAGTATCTCATCGCATGTATTAAATCAATGCAGCCGCACACCGCGACGCACACACGATATGTCCGTCTAATTCAGATTCCAACTTCCGATCACCGCTGTGCCTGTATTCGGCCAGGCGAGCACCCGGGAGCTCCGGCGTGGGATACCTGCTCCGCCCGCTTGTGCTATACATCAGCGCAGAAACGCACGCGCGCGCGAGCGCTTCCTATTGACTTTGTACATGCGGCCGTAAACTGAAACGCTCGGCCGATAACCGGCTCCAAAACAGTGAAAATTGAAATGAATATTGTCATGGCAATTCGTGATTTTTTTTGGGGATTCTTTTTTTGTTTAAATAATAATAATATTTGCTTCATGATTTGAACAAGAAATGATAATAAATTGGAAGTAAAGAGTCCAATAAATAGGATTTTGTCTTAAGTGGCCGAAAACCGGGTACTTTACTCTACTGACTGTGTTTATAAAAGCACGAAAATCATGAAAAATGACAATTTCATTTCATTTTAGATCTAGAAATCATGATGGGAAAAAGTGTGGCGAGTTGTCCGAAAAGGCTGTGGCGAGTTGTCCAGGGTATTGTGGCGGGTTGTCCAGGGTATTGTGGCGGGATGTCCAGGGTATTGTGGCGGGTTGTCTTGGGGCGGGTTGTCTTTGTGGCGAGTTGTCTGGGATTCCATGCAACACACACCCACACCCCTGACAGACACTCACCGTACACACACAACATGCATGGGCGCAGGGAATTGAATGAAAATGTCGGCTGACTCACCTGTGTAACGGCCATTTCCTCAGATATCTTGACAATTTGTGAGCTCTAAGTAAATTCTGACGAACAAGAATCAAACTGAGTATCTGCTGATGGAATTGGAAATTCAAGAAAATGTACAAATAAGTTGCAATTCAGCTTTTTACGAGCAAGAAAATGTCAGCACTGATGAGAAAATAAAGACATCGAGAACAACATTGTAAAGAATGTCATTTTTTTCAATTTTTTTAAAAACCTAAGATAAAATAATTTCAGTACACGATCCTGATTATAAAAAATATATCTTACTTTTAATTATTTAGATTCAATTAAGATATTTTCGTAATTTGACGAGATAGTTAAAAGTAAGATGAACATCGTAACTGTGATATAAGTTGACCTTTGACATGCTCATGTAAACAATTTTCAGTTGTCAAGAATAGCTGAAACTTCGATGTTTAATTTGTGAGTAGCCTAACTTTATTCTTTCTGCAGCGGCCTGCGCCTGCGCCTGATAGGAAAATAGTAACTTAACTAATTGAATGTTTATGTCAACCTTTAACTTTTCAAAGTCCCGTCTAACATTCACTAAAACGGTAACTACAGTTAAATTAATTGATATCATTCATGGCTGCCCTAATTTGCATCTAGCATCTTTCACTGAGCTGACTTCATCACTCATACTTCTTCACTTTCAATTTCAGAAGTTCAGTGCAGTGACAGTGACAGTGACATGTGTGTGACAGTGAAAGTGTGAGTGCGGTGTCAACTTGTCTTCACAAAACTCAAAGGTGACAAATGCTAAGCCCAAGGCCAAGGGCTTGAAGAAATTAATTTAAAGAATTTTGATGATGTTGATCACCAAGGCCAGCCAGCGCCAGCGCCAGGCAAGCGTACGTTAATTTGGCATCCATTTGCATGTGTGAAGAGTGATGAGTGATGACTGATGACTTGACGTAAACAAATTCAAAACCTCAAATTAAATGTTTACTTTAGTTTGAAGTTTACATAGCACCCAGGGCCATTCCCGCACCCGAAAAACCTCACAAAATAATGGCTTACGTTTAGACTAGTTTGAAAATGCCTTTTAGTTTTATTTGGAATATTCTTTCTATTCATAGATCTAGGTCTAGACTAGAATCTAGTCATACAAAGCAATTTTTCAATGAGATTTTTACCTGTGTAGACTGTTTTAAGTCTTAGACATTATTTTATAAACTAAGTAGGTCTAGGGATGTTACAAAAAAATTAAATCTCAGAATTCAAGCTCCTGCTTTATGCCATTCGACAGAGCTTGATAAGACCTTTTATTTGATGCCTCATTCATCATAATAGCCCCAGTAATAAGAAAGTTATGCCAATTTTAAACGCCCGGAAATCATGTATTTAATTGCTTTGTTTTCCTTTGTTTTTAAACCAAAAGTTGTGATCTCAAATGTGACCGAAAGATTCTATTTCATGACATAAAATTACCCCAAAATGTATGTAAATACACAAAAAACGCTAATTGGGCCGTCATTTTTGAATGACATTTTCACATTCCTCATCCAAAAAAACATATTTCTAATCGTTAGATTTTGCTGAAATTTCACCAAAAGCAAATTCACATGTTAACCAATCGGTCTAGATACTTTTTTTCAAATCCTGTAGGTAGGATCAGGGTACAGAATGGCACCAAACACGGCTCTTGTGAAACAGTGCAGCAAAACAAACCGCCGAAAACATAAATCATAAAAAGTTTAGTATGAAATGAAAGATAACAATGTCATTCTTTTCATCCAATAGAAATCATGAAACAAAAATCTAATCAGCCCATCAAAAGATCACATTTACGTAGGCTATCCAAATTGGTCTCCAATAGTGCATAACAGTCCCATGGCAGAAACCTTCTTGGCGAAAGCACACACATTGTAACATACCTAAACTAAGCAATGAATGAAAAAGATAATAGTTCCCAATTCAAAGCAGAAAAGATGATAAATTTAACCCTTACAAATCCTTACAATGCAATGTTTTTCTATTCTATCCATAGACTTGTGGTGCCAGCTGTTTTGTGTAATATGGTGGTAACATGATTGTAACCCTCAATGGAGTGCTATGATAAGATCACAACATTAGGCCAAGGGGGTGGCGGCGCAGTCTATCTAGTTAGACATCAGATTAGTAAAAGGTAAGTACAGCATTATTTTTAATTTTCTTTCTTTATATTATTAGTTTTTTTATCTTCTCCACTAGAAAAAGAACCACAGTACATCCTGATATTGAATTGCTTTGAATAAATTTTGCATAAATATCAGATAATCAATCATTGAAGTTTGAGATCAATCTAAAAGGAGAGAAATTAATTTATAACATTTTCAGATATTGAAAAAATTCTGAAACAAATTGTCAAAGTAATTTATTGATTTATACATATATTGTTTTCCCCTTAAGTGGAATCTGATCATAATATGCCCTATTGATAGCCTTTATTTCACTTTTATTTTTCAAACTACTATTTTTCAAACTACTATATGAAAGAGTGGAATATACAAACTGTTGCCAATTTTAGTTTTTATAAAAGGTGATTTATTTAGACCTTTAGAAAACTCTGAACGACTTTTTATGCTATTTATTATTTTTTCATTATTTTGCTCTTTTATGTTTCATTGGTATTATAGGAACAGTCTTATGAAACGATTTTAATCGAGTTTGGTTGATTAAATGGTTTATTGCCTTGACTGGTAATTTATGATTTCCCCCTTTGTTGTTGTTGACAGGCTTCTAGCATTGAAGAAGATTCAACTGGATGAGAAGAGAAAAACAAGAACCAGAGAAGCGGTAGAGAGAGAAGCAAAGTAAGATCTTCTGATTTTTCTCCTTCTAATTCTAATTACTATTATTTATTCATTCATTTATTGCAACCATGAGTTGGATTTCATACAATAAAAGGCAGGCATAAAAATGGTTCACAATATAGTTATAGATATATACTTTGTACAATAAAACTGTATACATTGACACTTTAAATACATACCACATGTATATGAAGAAAGAAAAAAAAATCAAGAGCAATTCCATTTAAACATAATTATAAGGTATTTATAAGGACTTCACAGGACCAATAATCACATATAAACTGACATCAACGTATTGTTCAATTACATTCCAAAAAATGGACTATGCGACAACGTCAGCTGGTCATGATAGAGATACTGAGCCGACATTTTGATTATTATCATCTTCCAATTTCAGGATCCTGTCTCGGCTGAGGCACCCCCATATTGTCACGTATCATGATTCTTTCTTTGAGGAACAACCAGAGTCTGTCTACCTCTGTATAGCACAGGTTAGTCGCATGGAGGATTCTGTCTGTTTGTCTCTTTTTCTGTATATGTCCGTTTCTCCGTCTCTGTCTCTGTCTCTCTTTCTGACTCTTCCCGTCTATCTATATCAACCTCTCTCTCTCTCTCTCTCTCTCTCTCTCTCTCTCTCTCTTTCTTTGAGGAACAACCAGAGTCTGTCTACCTCTGTATAGCACAGGTTAGTCACATGAAGGGTTCCTTCTGTTTGTCTCCCAAAACTCTCTCTCTCTCTCTTACTTTCTGTATGTCTGTTTTCTTTATGTCTCTATGTCTCTCTTTCTGACTCTTCCTGTCTATCTATATCACCATCTCTCTCTCTCTCTCCCTCCCTCTCCCCCCACCCTCTCTCTCTCTGTTTCTCTCTGTCCTTCAATGTCTGTAAACAAAGTATATTATTTTTCAAGATTTAAAAAGAAAAATATGTCAAAATACTTTTTAAATGTTATGTTCCTAACCTACAGCCTAGCCTACGCACCTTTGTTCCTTTATTTTACAATGTCTTTTTTTCTTTTTTCCTCGTTCTGTTTTTTGTTGCTTGTTTTTCCTTCTGTTTTTGTTGTTTGTTTTTTGTTGGTATTTTGGGGTGTTTGTTGTTGTTATTCTTTGTCATTGCTCAGCTCAGTAGTGACTACAAATCTCTTACTTTTCATCAAACTGACATACATAAGTCATTTCTGTTTTTCTGACTCTCCGTACCCAGGACTATTGCGATGGCGGGAACCTAGACGAGAGGATACAGACGGCTAAGCACCGAGGCAAACCGTTCGATGAAGGACGGATTATGCAATGGTTCATACAGCTTGTCATGGCTGTACAGTACATACACTCCAAGAAAATACTTCACAGGTACATGCTGAGGTTTTATAGTGTCATAAATCGATGGCAGTTGGGATAAAAATGGAATTTTTTTGTTCATCCTAACTTGTCATTTATTTAGGAAAAGAAAAGAAAAATGTGGAATATGTGAAGTTGTGAACAATCATTAAAGGGAAATCAGAAAAATTGAGGAAAGCAGAAAAATCAGAGATGCAGACTGGTGAAAGTTTGAATAAAATCAGACAAACAGTGAGAAAGTTATGAATATTTTAAAAGGTTGTAATCACTATAGGTATGGGCTCTTCAAATTGGCTGAATCGATAATGGCTCTGTGATGTAGTGGCGAACAACTTTCTCATTTGTTCCAACACACAAAATGACTAGAATTTTTTTTTTTTTTAAAGGAAGACATGGGTTGGATTGCTGTTAAGAAGAGTTATTATTACTACTTCTACTACACTAATACTACTATTATTGTTAACATCATCATCATCGTCATCATTTTCTTTTTGTATTTTATTCTGCTCTGTTTATTTTCTTAATGAACCAGAGATCTAAAAACACAGAATGTCTTCCTGACCAAAAGCGACGTAGTCAAGCTAGGTGAGTTCTCGATGTTGTGTCCTAGGGGTACTGATTCAGATATGACTGATAAAATTGGTATGTTAATGAAAAATTCAGCATCTTGCAGATTCTCCGTTGACTCCTTGATCCGCAAAAAAATATCTTTTTGTAGAAAATATAGGTTTATACAGTATATAGGAGATTTTTTAAATTCTATTTTTCAATTCACTATGAATCATCATTTAAGTAGTCACCCAAAGAATCAAAAGTGTTTTGAATTGTGGCAAAATTAATATCATTGCAAAGGGGAAGCCTTATCAATGAAATATGTCACAGCTAGCCACAAAGCATTTTACGATTTCCAGGATATCTATATGATTTTTCAGAAAATTATTTGTGTTTTTTTAGAGAAAATCTTTCCATCCATGTATGATTTGTCCATAATTGTCAGTTGTCGTGAATTTTCTTCTGGTGACTATTTTAACATCAAATCAATTATAACGCTGAGAGGCTACATATTACTATTACAATTATTATTATCACGATGACCTTGTTTCTCTGTAAAGGTGACTTTGGTATCTCAAGGACCCGTTTCACAAAACCTTTTATCAGTGACAAATCTGCTAATAACCAATCAGAAGCAAGGATTTCAGTAGCTTAACAAAAACTGTCATTTGTCACTGATGGCAAGTTTTTTGAAACACTCCCCTTGTTTCTATGTGTAGGTGACTTTGGTATCTCAAGGACATTGGAGCACACCGTCGACAAGGCCAAGACCTGCGTCGGGACTCCATGCTACCTTAGTCCAGAGGTGTGCCAGGACCAGCCCTATAACAACAAGTCTGATGTCTGGGTATGTCCTGGATCCCGTTTCACAAAGATCCTAAGTTGGACTTAAATATTATGGAGAGCCATTTGTAGTCTTAAAATAAAATATATTAAAAAGCAAAAAAATCAAGTATTTTAGAGTTTTTATAAATTCCATATCAAGAACATGAAATCTCCCATGATAATTTTGAATCAACATTTTATGCCTTTTAAAATCACTTTTACAAAATATTTTTAAAGATGCCAACAGCTTTCCATAATTGTTAAGTCCAACTTTGAGATAAGTTCAACTTAGGATCTTTGTGAAACACCCCCAGGATCCAAAACTGTCTAGTCTTAGCCTGGCCAGACCCCCAAAATAATGTCTAATGTGTTGTTTGATGATGATTGTTTTACTTATTTTTGTGACTGATACAAAAGCATGTATATGCTTGTAAGTAAACAACCAGGGTACTGACAGGGTTAAGTCCTCTCAGAGGGACTTGGTAATGAGGATTGATACAAATACCAAAAGGCATGAGCACATCTTCCTGTGATCCGATGTTAGGAGAAATAGCAGTTATATTAGATATAGAACTCTAAACAATCATCATCTTCTTGATGTAGGTTCTAAATAATGATAAGAATGCTAACAACCAGAATTTTAATGCATTTAAGCCTTCTAGTCATAATGAAAGGCGATTAGGCTTCAAATTGTAGACAACCGCACTACTGATATGATGTCACTACAACTCTGAGCTGAATTAGCTATTCCTCCTCTAAGGAAGCTAGAAATCCATTGAAATTTTTGTTTTATTAATCAAATGACTATTCAAACCATTGATCATTAAGAGTTTAAAAGTTTGAATATTCATATCAAATGCAACTGCCAATTTGTCCAAAATCAGAGCGTAGTCAGATCGTATAGTGTGCGGTGGGCTTGAAGCAGGGGTCGACAATTACAGGCGCCCCAAAAATCTAGGTCCTGATCCCCCAAAATGTCAAATTAAGTACATAGGACTCGTGCAAAAGGACTCTAAGAAGATAATTCCGGACCCCCTTTCTAAAAAAAAAAGGTATTGTAGAGCCCTGTATAAAGACACCCTTTTTCTTTCTTTCTCCCTATCTCAAGGCTCTTGGTTGTCTGTTGTATGAGGTATGTGCGTTTGAGCCTGCGTTCGATGCTCACAACCTTCTCAGTCTATATTACAAGATCGTCAAAGGTGATAACCCTGTAAGTATGGATACACTCGCCCTTTGATCACTAAGGGTATGGGAACTCCAAATTGGCAATAAGGTGATGTCACTGAAGCTGTGATGTAGTTATAGATGTTTATCTCATGTTTAAAGATGTTGGATCTTGTATGTAACCTCTTGCACACATAAAACACGCCCAGCTTGATTAGTTTTAGCATCAGGGCCCCTTCTTAGAAAGAGTTGATATTAATCGCAACTTATTCATGATTGATATCAATCGCATCTATTTACATAAGAGATCGGAGACTGCAATCTTGCAATTGATTAGAGGACTTACGATTGATTTGGATCAGTCACAACTATTTATAAGATGGGGCCCAAATATAAACTTTTTCTGTTTGTCTGATAGTTTGTTTTACCTGACTGCCTATTAAGAAAGCATGTGTATGCTTGCAAGTAAGCAATCAGGTGACCGAGGGCTTCAAGTCCTCTCTGAGGGACTTGGTAGTGAGGATTGATGCCTTGCCAAAAGGCACTAGCGCATCGTCTTGGTTTCAAACCCAGGTTATGAGACCACTGTTCTACCACTGAGCTATCGCGCCTCCTCCTAAACATTCTTGATTGGGTTTTGATTGAACAAGTGAAGTATGCTCAATGTGAGTGCGATATCCCCTTGTATCTCACGAAGAAAAGCCATTCAATATCATTATTATTAGTTGCATGAAATCTGGTACGGTACCTCAATTTCCCTCCATTTCATCCTTATGTCCTTGCATTCAAAACAAAAGTTACCCTTGCCCAAACAATCTGCAAGTGCTGGATGCATACATCTATTGCCTACAGTATGAGTATTTAAACATACATTCACTTTTTTAACGCGTTGGCACACCCCAAACCACTAGATATAGAAAAATATTGCAAAGAATTCAGGTATGTTTTGGCAAAGAGTAAGATATACTGAATTTTGTGGTCGGCGCAAAGCCCTTCATAGAAATAATAATTTATAATATTATTTATTTCAGGCCATTCCGTCCACGTACTCTACCGATCTTCAAGATTTATTAACGTTTATACTTGAGAAAGATCCAGACAAAAGACCAAGGTAAGTATAAGATCTTGATCAGGACCCATATCCTGAAAAAAAATTAAGGAGAGATTTCTTTAAAGGGATTGGGTATCTTTGCCTAAGTTTCTAAACAAAATCCTTAATTTAGCTCATGCTGCAATCACAATTGTAACCTTTCAGTTAGTCTGGAATCCCATGACTTTTACAGCCAATCGCATGTCTGATTATCAAGATATTTATGATTGGAAATTGAAATTTCCAAAACCGTTTTCACAATGTTTTTTATAACACTACGTACAGTCTATCGAGGAAAATGAGTATGTTAAAACCGGTCACCCTTATAATTTTACTTTTTTGAGGCACTTCATGATCATTTTGAATCGCAATTTTCATAGGACTTCAATATTACACCATATATCACAGACAGTGATAGCACGTAGGGCCATGCATCTCAGATTTATACAACTGGAAACATTGTTAAACAATGCCTTTATTTAACACATAACACACAACTTGTGTAAATGTGTCACATTGTCATGAGATGGACGCTTCAAGATCATTTAACTGTTTCCAGTGCTACAAAGATTCTCTTTCAATTAGACCACTGTTGTGTAATAGTTTGAACATGTCTATCAATTTAAATGTTAATTATCATTTCCTAAAACGTTTCTTGTTCTAGTGCTACAGCGATTCTCTCTCAAGACAGCATGCACTACCCCTGTTATGTTTGAACATATTTATCAATTTTAATTTTATTCATCGTGTCCTAAAACGTTTCTTGTTCCAGTGCGACAACGATTCTCTCTCAGGACTATGTGCAATACCATCTTAGTAACTTCATAGCGGAGAAAGAGCTCTTACAGCAGCAGTTTGCAACCACTACCACCAAACCTCAAACTGGCTCCTCCCCCATCGCTAGGTCAAAGGTCATCAATGTCTCAAGCACATTACGGTTGGTTAACTTGGTTTACAATGTACATGTACCTCTGTCATTCAAGATATATAGTATTGATTGTTTTGTCCATGAAAACGAAAAGAAAAATGATAAATGATCATGCAGAGAATCACAAACAAATATATATATATATATACATATATATGTTAATCAGTTTGTATGCACTTTATTATTTGTACATAAAAACTGATTTCTAAATAATTAGTGCATTGGTTGCAACATGTACAATTTGGGCATTTCTAAACAACTGGAAATCCCAGTAATTTTATTATTTTCAGATTAGGGATACACTCCACATTCTAATTGTTTAAGATGTCACTTGACTTCTCATGTTAGACCCTTTGCCAATGACCTCTGACATGTAATATCCCACAAAGCAATGGTCCTTTTCCTGTCAATACAACCTTTGACCTCTGCATTCCCATAAGCCACTGGTCCGTAACCTCTTCCTATGACTTCATCTCTGATATGTATACGTCTATCCCACAAACGAGTGATCCATGGCCTATGACCTTTGACCTCGTAATATCCCACAGAAACCGTCCAATGTCTGCCAGTCACAGGACGAGGGCATCTTTACAAACAACTCAAACCGACCGCCCTCCACCCAGGAGCAAGTCGTCTCTCGGTATGCTGCCCTCTACGCCACAGACTTGCACAGGAGATGCTATAAAGAAATCACCAGGTATGGAGCTTCTTGTCAGAAAGCAGGGACATATGAAGAGATTTTGATCTCTGTATCTGTATATCTTTAGCCCCTTTTGAAATATGATGCCATAAACGGTGGTGATTAAAAATAGAAAATAATGGCGTAAACTATGATAATATGCTCAGTGATTATGATCTATATAAGGCTTCCAAATGGTACAATAAATCTGTGTATTCAATATCTTTAGCGCAGTACCCGGATGACTGACCAATATTGTTTTCGTATTGCTCAGTCATCCGGGAACTTCAACTATCGATAACATATCAATATTACACGAAAACAAAGCCATATTTACAGAGGTAAGTCAAATTTTATCATTTGTTATTATTTTGTTTCATGCAGTTGCCATTTATTTCATACACATGAAAATAACCGCTGCTGTTTACTGCTTCATATGTGAATGAACCTTTCATCTTAAATGCGTTGATTACTTTCAGGTTTACCTCCCATCATCCGTCCGCCCCTGGAACCCAGTGAATCGGGCGACTACCCCGACGACTTTGATAGCAGCGACGAAGAGAGGGAGAGACCAGATAAGAATCGGACCGATGGAGCACGCCCTCTAGTGAGAGCGTTAAGGCAGGCTTCAGAGATGGAAGTTGAAGTACCAGAGGAGTGCGAGTCTGTGTCAAACTCCGATGAAGGTAAAAAATACAGTGAAACCTGTCTATAAAGACCACCCAAGGGAGACAAGAAAAGTGGTCTTAATAAAATTACAGTAAAACCTGTCTATAAAGACCACCCAAGGGAGACAAGAAAAGTGGTCTTTATAAAATTACAGTAAAATCTGTCTATAAAGACCACCCAAGGGAGACAAGAAAAGTGGTCTTTATAAAATTACAGTAAAATTTGTCTATAAAGACCACCAAGGGAGACAAGAAAAGTGGTCTTTATAAAATTACAGTAAAACCTGTCTATAAAGACCACCCAAGGGAGACAAGAAAAGTGGTCTTTGTAAAATTACAGTAAAACCTGTCTATAAAGACCACCCATGGGAGACAAGAAAGGTGGTCTTTATGTACAGGTTCCTTTAGTAAAAATACTGTGAAACCTGTCTATAAAGACCACCTAAGGGAGACAAGAAAAAGTTTAAATTTCGCAGCTAGGACATACACGACATATTCATAATTCCTGCAAAGTTTGATGTTAACTGCAAAAGGGACATAGTATCTTTAAAGTCGATCTCATTCTTTGTGAAACACTCCCCAGTTGCTTATTCACATATCAGACATATCAAAACCCTTATCCATTTTTTTCCTCGTTCATTTTTCAGATATCCCGGAGGAGCTAGAGGTGGAGGAGGAGGCAGAAGAAAGCAAGAGAGAAAGAAGAACTGAAAGGATAGAAGAGGAGGGAGAAGGAGAAGAAGAATATGCGAGTGATTTTGAAGAAGAGGATGAGGTGAGTAGCCTTGATTTTGAAAGACATTTATCAGGGCCCTGCTTCATCAAACTTGTTACCAATAACAAATGCTAAATTTTGTATCAGGACAATTACTCCCTGGACAATCACCCCGGGGAAATTACCCCCAAGGACAACCACCCCCTGAGGACGATTAGCCTCCGGAAAATCCCCCCCCCCCCCCATGACTATCTAAGATAACCACCCCCAGGATAACTCCCCCCCCCCCCCCCCCTTTCATAAAAGGGGAAGTCTTCCCTGATACTAACTTGATTTTTATAAAAGGATTTTTTTTTTTTAGGAGGGGGGGGGGGGAGGGTAATTGTCCAAAGGGGTAATTTTCAGGAGGGGGGGGGGGGGGGGGTAATTGTTCCGCTGGTAATTGGTCGGGGATGATTGTCCAGAACCGCTAAATTTCTATGACAATTTTGCTCTCTGCCAATCAACCGCCACAATTTCAGTAGCTTATTACAGTTAATTTATTGTAACTTTTCATCGATAACAAGCTTTAAAGACACTCAGTAGTTAGCTCTCATGGGGAATTCAACACCGTCCGGGTGTTTACCCAATAACAGGTGTTGTCAATCACCAGGGTTAGCCTTGAGTTTTATGACCAATCGGCCTTATGTAATGCTTTGCTTTTCCCTCACCGTAGCCGAAGCGGGATCCGAAGCTAGACTCTCCGAGAAATAAGGGGGTAATTCTTGACTGGCCAACGGGTTTGCTGTGTGCAGATTTGTACTCCCATTAATGGTTTTCCCACCAAGTCTGGTGTCAGCGAATTATGGCCTTCTGCACATGGAAACTGACCCGTTACTCCCTTTAAACAGTTATGCACCACAGGAAATACATGCATTCCTATTTCTCTATGACCAGGTTCTTGAGGGTATCCTGAGCAATGCAAGGACCGCAGCCAACGTCGAGGTGCATAACACCGATCAAGACGATAGCTTTGAGGACTCAGCTAACCTCTCGGATGACATCACAAGCTGTAGACAGCTTCTAGCTGAGTGAGTACTTAATGGTTTTGGTGTAATGATTGGTGTTGGCGTAGTGTTAGGTGTTGGTGGTTGTGTGTGTTTATGTGTTATTAGTGTCTGGTGTTCAATGTGTGATATGAGTGCTTGGTGTTAATGTATAATATGTGTGGTGCTAGTGACTGGTGTAAGTGTATGTGTGTTGTTTTCGAGTCTGGTGTTACTACAAGTGTAGGGTGCTCATGTTTGTTGCTAGTGTAAGTGTGCAGTGTTAAAGTGTAGTGGAGTGTAAGTAAGAAGTGTTAGCATATGTGTAAGGTGTCATTCTCTGGTGTTGATATTGGTGTAAGTGTAAGTATGAAGTTTAAGTATGAAGTGCTTGTACTTGGTGTTAGTGTACATATGAAGTCTGGTGTCAAGGAATTATGTAGTGTTAGTGCCTGATGTTTGTCCGAGTCTGAGTCTTATGGTTTTAATCTATGTTTTTAATGTAACAATGTGGTGTTGGTGTAAATGAGTGCTATTTTTCATGGAACATTAGATAATAAAGGTCTTAAACTCAACAGTAAACATCATGTTTTTGTGTTTCATCTTTTGACAGTGAATGCCGAGGGGTCCTAGGTAATGATATCTTCTCTGAGATTGAATCTAAGATCAGAGAGAACAGAGGGAAGGACCTTGATCCTGATCAGCTGAGGTGAGTAACTATGCCATGACGAGAGAGAGAGGGAGATGGAGAGAGATAGAGGGAGAGAGGGAGAGAGAAAGAGATAGAGGGAGAGAGAGAGTGAGAGAGGGGAGGAGGGAGAGAGAGGGAGAGAGAGATGGAGAGAGAGAGAGGGAGAGAGAGATGGAGAGAGAGAGAGAGAGAGACAGAGGCAGAGAGAGACAGATAGACAAAGAGACAGAGAAAGAGAGAGACAGAGAGAGAGGGGGGGGGGAGGGAACAAAGAGCTAGAGAGACAGATTAATAACAATTTTGTTTAAAGATGGCTAAAGAAAGAAATGAACAGATAAGGAAAGGAAAAGATGGAGGGGGGGGGGAGGGAGAGAATTGACATTAAAAGAGCAACAGAAAAAGAGAAAATAATACTCCATAAGAAGGTCATTGATAGATAAAATACGACTAAAATCTTAAAGCCATACTGTACTAGAAGCACTACCAAAAAATAGCGCCATCTCAGGTCAGCTGTAGCAGTATGGTCCCGTAACTTATGCTCCTCTAGCAGGGCCGCTGTTGGTTCTCGCTTTGAGTCCTCTGTCTGCGAAGTGGCAACTAGGTATTGGATTACGCACTGTTGGCAAGTTGACCATGAGATGTCGCTGTGCAATAAACACTACGCTAGGTCAGAAGGTTCATCAGTTCAATATCACTTTAAAGCCCCGATGCACTACTTATAGCTACTTGCGCCCTCTATATAGCAAACAATGCCTAATCTGTGACCATTGGTCCCCATGATCCTCTTTTTCTTACGTTAATTGAGAGCTGATTTGATGAGATAACCACCTGTCAGTGACCATGCAGGGAGGTCTAATGCCTCTTGGCCAAACTAGTGCAGTGGGGCTTAAACTGTAGGTAGGATAAGTGATACAATTTTGTTGTTGCTAATTGATGTCTGTATTTATTTGTTTGTTTCAGACTCCAATTTGAAGAAGCTATTGGAAGTGAGAGAATGGAAACCTGCTACCTTCTTAGTGAACTCCTGTCAGAGGTTCATGATGCAGAAAGCAGGAAGATGGAAACAATACCAGTCTCATGACATGCACTCAATGATGAGGGAGACTGATACCATCTCTCCGAGCTGTCCTGTTGCTGCCTGTATGTGTTGATTTACAAGAACACTGTAGCACATGATAATAATAATATTCAGCTTTTAAATAGCACTTAAAGGGAAAGTTGAGTTCTGTTGCAGAGAGCGTTACACTGAGTGTAAAATTTGAAAGAACAATTTATATGACAAAATCATCTTTGTTTGATCAAAATAGGTTCAGAGACGGCTGAATTATCCATAAATAAAACTAGAAATGTCGTAGATAAGAAGAGCAATAACCATGCACTTTGAAGGCAATTGCGTTCTGAAAACAGAACTCAACTATCCTTTTAATACATCAATGATATGTCTAAGCGCTTTACAGGTATAATATTATCCCGGTCATCGAATTCAGGCTTACCCGCACACAATGTATGCACATTCTCCACTCCCTGGTGAGCATTCCAGCGAGGCGTCATTTTTACAAGCGCACACTTGCTCATCTGACCACATTAACTTTCGCATCCTACCGGGTACCCATTAAACACTTGAGTGGCAAATGTAGATTAATGTCTTGCCAAAGGACATTTCGTGCTGCGGCGGGACTTGAACCCCGTACCTTGTGATCTACAGTCGGGTGACTTATACACCAGACCACAACACCTTTACAGACTTTCACATTGTCTCTGATGAGGAATCTTCTAAAAAATACCTCTTCCTAGTTTCTCCCATTGTCTCGCAGGCCCTCTTTCTCAGCTCTTCACCTTCTGCCTTCTTCTTTTGTTCGTCTCCTCTCTCCTTTGGAGCCAACTCAATATCCTCCTCCTCTTGCAACATCCGTTCTATGGCCTCTCGTATGCCTATCTTCTCCTCTGTCTCCTCTACTGCGATTCCACTTGCTGCCTTCTCTAAATTGTTCTTCGTCTTTACTTGATCCTTTAAAATGTGGATTCTGTCCCTCACCGCTCTGCAGTTGACCTTGAAACCCTTCCTCTGCATACCTTCCGCTACCTGTTGCCATGCTCTGGCCCGATCGCTAGTCTTGTACCTGAATTGGAAGGGGTTGGCTAGGGTCACCTCCCCTATTAGTGCGTTGATACTATTGTTGTCCCAGGACATGCTGCAGTACAAGAAATGAAAAACAAAACAATGATTTAGATAAAAATGGAATTCTGAAATCATCATAAATGGTACTATACATATGTATCTATCTTGTAATAATGAATAACATCATATCATGAATGCATTATATTTTGGGCGTTTTGCAGCCTTCTCCAAATTGTTCTTCGCCTTTACTTGATCCTTTAAAATGTGGATTCTGTCCCTCACCGCTCTGCAGTCGACCTTGAAACCCTTCCTCTGCATCCCCTCGGCCACCTGTTGCCATGCTCTGGCCCGATCGCTTGTCTTATACCTGAACTGGAAGGGGTTGGCTAGGACCACCTCCCCTATTAATGTGTTGATGCTGTTGTTGTCCCAGGACATGCTGCAGTACAAGAAATGAAAACAAAACAACGATTTAGATAAAAATGGAATGGAATGTTTCTTAACTATACTGTGGATATAACATATACCTTTGGCTGTAGCAAGAAACGAATGGGTGTTAGCAAGATTGGTATCCAACCGGATTGTGAGGGTACCGCACAGAGATCGTCTTTTCAATGAATGAGTGTTAATCAGTGTATACAATGTTGTACAATGATATATCAAACGTTGAGAAATATCATAATCGAAGTAATTTTTGGTAAATCAACAACAAATAAAAAATACTAATCAGAGAGCTCATCATGGGGATAAAAGTTTTCTTTTCATGGAGCATGCTCTGGGGGGTGTTTCACAAAGATCCTAAGTAGAACTTAACTCTAAGTTGGACTTAACAATTATGGAAAGCCATTAGCATCATTGAAAATATATTGTTAAAGGTATTTTAAAAGGCATAAAATGTTGATTCAAATCATTTATATTTTCTATTATCATGGGAGATTTCATGTTCTTGATGTGGAATTTATAAAAAGTCTAAAATACTTGAATTTCTGCTTCTGAATATATTTCATTTTAAGACTCCAATGGCTGTCCATAATTTTTAAGTCCAACTTAGAGATAAGTTCAACTTAGGATCTTTGTGAAACACCTCCCTGGTCTCTAATATTTATGTTAGTCTCTGTTGTAATTGTAACACACTTGAACTGAGAACCTCCCAGTTAGGGATATTTCTTCCGACTATACTGGTAAGAAAAACTCTCATCAAATAGAAATAGACTGGAAACAAAACTTGCGTCGTGCCCGTCCAACAATTAATAATTTGAGATGCAGTATAAAATTTCAAGGAGTGCCTCATCAAAGTAGCTAACTAACTTCCGTTCTTCGTTTTGCTGCTTCTTACCGTAAGTGATAAGCTAACTAACTTCCGTTCTTCGTTTTGCTGCTTCTTACCGTAAGTGATAATGTACATGGTTTTTTAAACTCTTCTGAAAGGTGGTCTGAATAGCTTCTGCCAAATCTTGAATGTCTTTTGATTCTTTTCCTTTCTTTGTTAATCCAGCAAAATACAAGTTCAAGTTCAAGTTCAAGTTCGTTTATTTATTTCATTTTCATAAAAAACACAGCAAGTGCAAATAAACATACAAGTATATATACATACAAGGAATGGTCAGTTAATACAATAGTTTCAAATGAAATTGGAGAACAAAGGAAAAGCCAGTTTTACAGTTTTGCAGATAGTCCTGTTGGCTTGATTTCATTTTGAAACCCACTTTATCTGTTTATTTCTTCAATGAGTGCCTCATCGAAGTAATGAACTGATTTCCTTTCTTCATGAAGCCGCTTCTTACCGTAAGTGGTAATGTACGTGGTGGTATAAACTTCAACTCTAGAAATTTGTAGGTATCCTACATCTGGTCTTCTTCCTTTTACTGTAACCTCACACTCCTGCTGGTTTTCAATGGTCAGAGACGCTTTTCTCTTTCTACATACAGGGACTTTCAGAGGATGGGCTGGCCTTATCGTCATCTCCTCCTCGTTCTGCTTCATCCTCCTCTGGCTCTACCTCGTACTCTCCCTCGTTCTGCTCTTTCAACTTTCTTGGAAGTAAGAAGTATTCGTATCTATAGTTGGCTTGTTAGGAATGCATCCTCCTCCTTACTCCATCTGGTGTAGGTTCTTCCCAATTTATCTGCTTTCGTTTCCATTCTTCTTGCTTGCCTCCTGGAGTCTTGGATCTGGAGCGTCTCCTAGCTGTTGCCATGTATATTTTCGTAGTGCCTTTTCAAGTTTGAAGCTTGGGTGCTCGTATGACTGCACTTCCTGCCATTTTGCAATCAAGTTCTTTGAGAAGTTTTTGCATCCTTGACAACTTCCCAAAGTGTAGCAACATGCTCCCATATGCTAGGATGACCTCCTACGCCTCCCTTCTGTATTGTAGTATTGAGATAACCGTTCTTTGGCATTTGGCCAAGATTGAGGCATCCTGTAGTCTTATCTTCAAATCATCTTCGAGGAGATCCCACATGAAGTCCGATACAGTTCAGATACGGTAGTAAAACTTGATATATCGTCATCATCATCGCTCTCATCGAATAGCGAAGACCAGTCAGAGATAGAACTCAAACTGTTGTCATCATAACCATCGTCGTCAGACACGGCCGAAGGAATGGCCAATCTGGGTTTGGTGCTGATGTTGCAATCCTCTTCAACTTTAGAAGTTTTGAAGTTGGATGCTCCACTAGCAAGGTGAAACTGCAATATAAAAGCAGGGAAAGTGAGTGAAGAGCTGAATTATGCTTGAGAATAAAACTTTTTGAGAAAATCTGTAATTGTCTTCTCATTTGGGGTGGCTGACTTCAGAATATATACCCCTTCGGCAACTCTCCACTGTACGGGAATATATTTGGTTCTCCATACAACCAACCAACCTAAGCTTCCAAATAATCTTTAGAAGTCGGCCGAAGGAATGGCCAATCTGGGTTTGGTGGTGATGTTGCAATCCTCTTCAACTTTAGAAGTTTTGAAGTTGGATGCTCCACTAGCAAGGTGAAACTGCAATATAAAAGCAGGGAAAGTGAGTGAAGAGCTGAATTATGCTTGAGAATAAAACTTTTTGAGAAAATCTGTAATTGTCTTCTCATTTGGGGTGGCTGACTTCGGAATATATACCCCTTCGGCAACTCTCCACTGTACAAAATATATTTGGTTCTCCATACAACCAACCAACCTAAGCTTCCAAATAATCTTTAGAAGTCGGAGGCATTTTTTGTACATCTTATATGGAAGCCCATCTGATCTGATCACCAATCTGATCACCAAGAATAGTCAGACCCTCTTTCTGATCGTTTGCGTAGATCCCTTTGTTGCTTGCGAAGCTCCTCTTCTTCGCTGATCTCTCTTATGAGCAAAACCTCATTGTGAATCTGATCATCAAAAACAGTCGGACCCTCTTTCTGATTGTTTGCGTAGATCCCTTTGTTGCTTGCGAAGCTCCTCTTCTTCGCTGATCTCTCTTATGAGCAAAACCTCATGATGAATTTGATCACCATGAACAGTCAGACCCTCTTTCTGATCGTTTGCGTATATCCCTTCGTTGCTTGTAAAGCTCCTCTTCTTCGCTGATCTCTCTTATGAGCAAAACCTCATTGTGAATCTGATCATCAAAAACAGTCAGACCCTCTTTCTGATCGTTTGCGTATATCCCTTCGTTGCTTGCTAAGCTCCTCTTCTTCGCTGATCTCTCTTTCCTCCTTATGAGCAAAACCTCATTGTGAATCTGATCACCATGAACAGTCAGATCCTCTTTCTGATCATCAGACGCATCACAAAGTCGTTTGCGTAGATCTCTTCGTTGCTTGTGAAGTTCCTCAAGGCAATGCTTCCTCCTATTTAAGTAAGGTTCTAAGTGAATATGGACGTCCTTAGCACCGAAATGCTGAACTGCTATAGCATGAACAATCTTCTCATACGTACTCAACTTCATCTCAACAGTACCATGCATAAGCATGTTCACATTATGTGCAGCCTCTTCATCAAAGTTAGTCCATTCAGATATATTTGTTATGTCTGATGTCTTTATGGAAGGGCGGTGTCTGATTCCTGCAAGACCCCCCTGTCATGAATCTCTGATAGCTTTCAATTGGCATTGTGGGAACTATCCAAATCCCAGTCATGCTCCGACTAATCTACAATATATATTGTGCACCGTGGGGTCCAGGGTTAGAGTTCTGCCGCAGCACTAACGTCCTTCCGCAAAAAAATTGCAAGAAATTAATCTACATTTACCACACTCTCCTAGGTAAGGTAAATGAGTACCTGGTAGGATTATTCCTTGAAATGTGCTGGTAATGGCTGCCGGAGCTAACGCTAGGGTAATAATTTGCAGAGCTATTTGGAAGCGCTTAGAGGTGTTAGATAATGTGATATGGGCTATACAAGAACCAAATATTATTGTTCATCTTTAATGGATTTATGAATTGCTTATCGATAAAGATATTTAGATATTTGCAGGAATACAATTTCTGCTTTAAAAAGCTTCCTGTATATCACCTTGCATGCTTTCATTCCAAAAATGTTATACTTTTCCATCCAATGCAATGAATTTGTGTCTTTCAATTTCAATTTTATTATGAAATAGTATCATTGTAAGAAATAGATTATTTAGAGATATTATTTTATCCAATTTTCTTCATTATTGTCCTCATTTTAGAGAATGGTAAACTATCACTTTATTTCTTCCTTTGTGTATATTATTACATCATAAATCATTGTCAGATATGTATAGAGATGTTGTTATATCCAGTCTTCTTCTTCAGTCCTCATTTTAGAGAATGGTAAACTATCACTATATTTCTATTTTCTTCCTTCATGCACATTACGCGATGAACCATTGTCAGATATGTATACCGGTAGAGATGTTGTTATATCCAGTCTTCTGCATCATTGTCCTCATTATAGAGAGTGGTAAACTATCACTATATTTCTTCCTTTGTGTACATTACGCCTTAATAAATCATTGTCAGATATGTATAGAGATGTTGTTATATCCAGTCTTCTTCTTCAGTCCTCATTTTAGAGAATGGTGAACTATCACTATTCACATTACTTCTATCACCAACTCTGTCATTTTAAACATACTTTTTTAAGAGTATTGTGCAGAGATGGGATATCTTGTCTGTAGGCTGTTTATAGACTGAACCAACACTTTTTCACTCAAGAATGGTAAACTATCACATTCTCTGTTATTTCATCCAAGTTTTTCGAAGAGTTATATTTAAAGATGGGGTAACTTGTCTGCAAGCTGTTCAAAGACTGGTAGAATATTTTTTGTAAAGAATGGTAAACTATCATCATCTCTGTCATTTCATCCAAGTTCTTCAAAGAGTTTTATCTAAAGATGGGGTAACTTGTCTGCAAGCTTTTCAAAGACTGGTAGAATATTTTTTGTAAAGAATGGTAAACTATCATCATCTCTGTCATTTCAACCATGTTCTTCAAAGAGTTTTATCTAAAGATGGGGTAACTTAATTGTCTGCAAGCTGTTTGAAGACTGGTAGAATATTTTTTGTAAAGAATGGTAAACTATCATCATCTCTGTCATTTCAACCATGTTCTTCAAAGAGTTTTATCTAAAGATGGGGTAACTTGTCTGTTAAGAGACTGGTGGAATATCCCTGCTTTCTTCCTCCATAATTTGTGGTCTGACTTTGTTTGTTTTAATTTCAATGAATATTCACCTGTCTTTTAATGCGGGTTTGAATGTGTTTGTTTCATGCTGATGTTAGTTAGAAGCGTAAATTTATATTGCCAACAAAATGGGATAACTATATAGGGGAGAATATATGTTTGCAGTGCTCTGTGTAATTGTCTACACTTTTAATCTAAAAGATGAACTTATGACTTATTTCTGTCATTCAAATTACTATTTTTTATGAAAGATTACTTACACTATAGTTACACTATTGTAAAGTGTCAAATTCAATTTTGGTCATTACTTTCAACTATGAAAAGCAAGGGGGGAAATGAAGAAGGAGAAGAAAAAGAAGAAGAGAAAAAAGAAACATGCCTCGCTAATTTGTAGATGTATGTGCTTTCATTTCAATACGCATAATCTATATCTAAATACATGTGCTATGGAAATGCTATATATTTTTTTACGACCAACCATGAGATGTATATGTTTACTTTAAAATGCTTATGATTATATTATTAGGTAAGGTGATGTAGATTTTAAACATTTGTATATACAGAATAAAGATGGGGAAATTATATATAATACGTTGTGTGTGTATTTTTTCTATTGAGTCTGACATTTTTGTCTATTTTTATAACTTTTAATTTCTCTAATTAAAATATCTCATATTCAATTTCAAACTAGTTCACCTCGGATATACATTTATATATTTAAAGAATCATTGTATGGATATAAATAAACACATAAGTTACCGCATGACAAAACCTGAAGAGATTTGTTTCGACATGGAAGGTATACCCCATCCCCCATGTAACCATCATCGGCGGTGACGTATATCGCATGCCTACATCAGTTTATCACATGACCGCCCCTATTTTACAAACACTCAAAAACATTTTCCACAAAAATACAAGTATTACCCATTTTTAATATTTTTCTTGCGTGAACACGCACATACAAACCATACTTAAAATCCTAATTTGGGGTTATCAAGAGGACATTTACCCAAAAAAAAATTACCCATTTTATCAAAATGTTGTACCTAAGTTGGCATTCGCATGACCACAATGTCTGCGAACTTCTTGAAAATATAACCCGGCGCTTTTTTTTAATATCATCAGCTTTTAACAAACATGAAAGAAATTTTTAAAAAGGGGGAAAATGATTAATTCACGAGATCGAAATCATGCATGTAACCGTGTGTTTTTGCGAAATTGGTACTTTTTGAGAGAGAAGCCATATAAAAAACCGTTTTTTGGAAGTAAGCACAATAGGGCGTCATTTTCGACTCGGCTATAACAATCTTGTTTTACAACTTTGAACATAATAGGTGACACTACACCGGCGGAGTATTCTGGTCTTCTGTCATGTTCATATACAATCATGTAGATATATACACTTGGTTACAACTTCTGTCTTAAATAAATCGTCTCTTTCTATCGCCAATCAGTTTATTCCAAACCTTATACATTCCAATTCCATTACGTATGACGATAGCAATTACTATTATTGTCTGGTCATTATTATACGTGATTGTGTGTCAACGGCAACGAACTTTTGAACCACGTACTCCAGTCAGTATAATTGGGTTTTTTTTCTTCTGAAATAACGTCCCTTTATCCATCCGTATAAAACCGGTGTCGTTTCTTTGTATTCCTTTACAATTTTCTCTCGGTATTGTCCTTGCAAACAAAAACTATGGGGCCTACTACAAAAACACCCACATTTTCATTCATCCCACATCCATTCAAATACAATTCGAGGCAGACATTATCCCCCTTAATCCATCTCAACTCCATACGGGGGATCTTATCTCCCCTTTGCTCCTTGGGAGTTTTGGGTGTGGAAAAAAGCGGGCTCAGTGAACTTTCTGAATAAAGCCACGCCCCTGACAATGGAAGAAGCTCTGCGTTCTTTCTGCGCACCACGTAACCGAGTCTTACTCATGGCTTTTGAGTTTTAGCCTAGTCTTGGAACGCAGACTCAGATAAGTAGAAGTTTGAGGCACATGATTCGTTTCCGAAACTAAAATGGCAGATTTTTATGAAGCTTATATCTGTTTCAAAAATAGGAGGGAAATATAGTATAGAATTGTTTCTCTTCCGGGACATTCAAATTATCAACAGTCATGTAGGGGTCGTTTTTAACATATTCAATTTAACATCTTATTTTACATCAAGCAACAAACAAATTAAAAAAAACTCAAATTTAAAAAAAAAGGAGGAGAAAAGAAAAGAGGACTGGGAAGAAAAAGGGCTGGGCTTCAATACCAAATGAAAATGCTATCCATTCTAATAGTACATTCAAATTGCATTTTAATACACTCTGATCATCCGATTATTATATAGAAGTAGAGGAATGAAAAATCCTAATATTTTGTCTTCACATTTTAGTTTTCATCTTTCTTCCTCGATCGAATATCCTTTCATGAAATCAACTAAGATCTAACTGTTATACCACATTCCGGTAACGTAATAATGATCGCATATTTCAAAGAGTGACTTTTTAAAGTCTTTGCGATAAAGTTGTCATTTTTCAAGATCGTTTTGCTGGTGATTTTAAAACTGTTTCCTTCAAAGGGTAATACGATACTAGTAATGGCTACACTCGACATTTTGGGACTCCATTCCTTAAAAAATAAAATGTTTACGATATCAAACAATTATGTTCTCATCGATTGAATAAGAAGGCAGCATGCACAATACAAGAACCACTGTATTGTATTGTATTGGATGCATGCAGTTCTATATAATTATTTCGGCTATTAATGTATAACAAGTTCTCTGAGACGAACACGGCGGACGTAAACACACAAGGGTCTAGATTCCATAGACTAATATCGACTAAGAGGCGGATACGGAACGCTAAGCTGTGCGGCTCAGCGGGCTTCAAACTACCACCAACCAACGTATTGTATTTTATGGCGCCCGTGACCGAATACTTTAGAGAGTCTATTCCAAGTTTTACGAACGAATCAACTTTCGTGCATACAGACAAATATTGACGTGACGAGTTTGGTACACAGCTGACTACTATCAACCCTTCCTTAAAACTCTTCAAGGCTTCCATATATTCGCTGGAATACTCTGTTTCATACGTCAGGTAAGAGTTTTTGATATATTAATTGATACTTTCTGTGTATTATTATGACTGAGGATGATTTTTTGACAGTTAGTTTGGATGTGGTGGTATATTTTTGTTCTGTGTTGTGTAATACGAGCTGTTCGGTGGAGAATGTATTCCGCACTTATAATAGATGACTGCGTGAGAAAGTGCGGAGTATATAGGCCTAACTCTGAAAAGTCGTGCTGCTGACTGACGAATATATTCGGGGATATTCTTATCTATACCAACGATCTTAACATTCTTGGAGTGTAATATAGTTATTGATGTTTCATTCAAATCATATTTCGTCAATCGTCATCATCGTATATTGATGTAACATAATATGTTTCAAGATTGCTTGAAATCATTGTCGCTTGCTTCAAATTATTATGCTGCTTCTTCTTGTTTATACCGGTAGGCCTATACCGCCGTTGGCGTATTATCGAATCTTTTGATTACGGTCGTTTATAATGCTTTTTTTTTTAGCAGTTAGTTTCTTCTGTTTTTTACCAAGTGCGTCGGTCCTTTCCATTATCTCTCTCTCTCTCTCTCTCTCTCTCTCTCTCTCCCTCTCTCTCTCTTTCGTATTTTCGATTGTCTGGTGTTCAACTTCCTCCACCCTTATAGACAATCATGATTTCTTTCACCAGTTCCCGTTAAAACCCTTTCTATAATATCACAACGACCACATTCCTATGTGCCTGTGTACTTGTCATTTGTCAGTATAGGCACTTTACTCTAAATACTTTATTTTATATCTTGTATAGAGGAAACTAAAATGAGTCAGTTATGTTTTATGGAAACTTTAATCATGCAGTGACTCAATCCGTATCGAATAGATATTTGTGGTATCAGTGTGTCATATACAGTCAAACCTGTCTACAGCGACCGCCCAAGGGAAACACAAAAAGTGGCCTTTGTAGACAGGTGGTCTTTGTAGACGGGTGGTCACTAACGCAGGTTTGACTGTACATGGGATTCAAAAGAAGAAAAGTATTTTGATTTGATTTCCAAGAATTCTATTCCAGCTTATCATGCAAGATGCAATCTATATTCTAGTTTTCCTGAATTGCCAATGAATAGTTATCTTTGTTGAGGCTTACACAAAGCAGCATAGCACAATGTGGCAAAAAACGTTGCTATTCAATTTGGTTTCTAAGAACTCCTTTATAGCTTATTATGCAAGATGCAATTTATTTTCGACTTGTCCCCCGACTTGTCCAAGATTATCCTTGATGGGGCTGACACAATAGCGAGTAGTTCACAGCACTGCTCAAAGATCGCAAATACTCTACCAAGAGGACTGTCCTGAAGAAGAAGGAAGGAAGAAGAAGAAGAAGGACACCCCCCCCCCCAAAAAAAAAAAAGAGAGAAAAGGAAATTGAAGAAAGACGAAAAGAAAGAGAAGAAGAACAAGAACAAGACTAAGCAGAATACGAAGAAGTGAAGAGGATTAAAGCAGGGCTTGGGAGTTTAAACTCACAAGCCCTAAGGGATCGTTTAAAGAGATGGTTTATTGATTTCAAACTTGACTGAATTTGGTATCATTGCAATCGAAAAATTACACTGAGTAAAATCATTACATTTGTGTAACTTGTACATTCGAACGAAATTTATAAAAGTTGATTAAACTTGACGAAAAATCAACCCACGCAACGCCCCTAAAACATCGTAAGTCAGCTGATTTTCGAAGTGACATCACAATATGAACAGCGGGCCGCTCAGCTGAAACGATTGAGGACGCGAGTTGCAGTTTGCGTGCGATTTGCATTGACTCTCGAGTACCGTACCCATTTATAACTAACGCTGTTTACCTTCATCAACATCCCCTGGAAATATGGATATGGACGAAAACATACTTGAGTATACTCCAGAAGGCTCCTCCATGGCATGGTTTTGGTTCTTAATCTGACGTTAGTCTAGATAAATGGTACATAACTTCCAAAAAGCGATGGAATATATTGTCGATGTAGCGTTCAAGTTTCCCGTAGCTGGTAGCTGTGCGTGCGTACTCTGTGCATGTACTATGTGTGCAATACACTGACCTTATAATGCGTGCATCACATCTAGCGCAGCTTGCTAGCCAGCCTAGCCCGTAGCCCGGCGCTCAAGCTAGCCGTGAATCGCGAACCGGACTGATCTGTTTCTCTCGGTTTATTAGGGTCCTATACGACTTAATTTATCAAAAATGTAAATTAATCAGCCTAATCACACATTTTTGTAATGAATATCTGGACAATTCTATGTAAATTTGTCGCCTATTTCACTCCAAAAGAGTCGTTAGGTCAGCATGCAAAATGTCCTTTGCCTTCCCAGATCAGACACATACACGCTGAAGTGCCCTCAGAATATGTGATATTTTCCCGATTTTTATGCTCAAACGTGACGGAAAAATAATTAAAATTAAACAAACAGTATCATTTATTCAGTGTATCTCATTCAAAATGCCAAAAATTGAAGAGGAAATATCACCACTGGCGGTAAATATACAGACAACGTTAACCCATATCTAAAAATTGCAATGGGTATCCAACATTGTCCCGAATGTGTGATGTAGGTTGTTCATATTGTGACGTCATAGTTTCGCATGTAAAATAACGCCGTCAATTCACTTAGTGAGTGGGTTCAGGAAAGGGTAACAAAATTGCATTTAATTTATTCCTCACAACAGTGAGGGCTTCAAAAGTACTTTGCTCAATTTGTTAATGTTCTCAGCAATCTGTATAGAGGTGTAATTTGCCCATTTTCCACATTTCAATGAACCATCTCTTTAACAATGTTAAATCTGAGATGCACGGCCCTACGTGTTATCAGTGTCTGTGATATGGTGTAATATTGAAGCCCTACAAAAATTCGCGCTTCAAAATGATCAAGAAGTGCCTCAAACAAGTAAAAAAATATTTGAGTAACCGGTTTTACCATACTCGTATTCCCCAATAGACTGTAATGTTATGAAAACCGTTAGGAAAACGCAAAATTTGGTTTCGATTTCCAACTTATATAGATAATCAGACAGGCGATCGGCTTGTAAAAGTCAGGGGTTCCTGACTGACCTAAAGGTTTATAATTATCATTGCAGCATGAGCTAAATCCAGGATTTAGTTTCAGAATCTGAGACAAAGTTACCGGATCCCTTTAAAAAGAAGAGGAAGAAGAAGAATAGATGTGAAAGTCCTATACAGTAAAGGCGTCTTGCTGATCGCGTCAATTATAATTACATTGACCTCCGTAAATTCTGTGTAAATATGAATAGAGGGTTAAGCCTTCTTGGACAGAGAATTCAATAGACCATGTGTATTCTATAGCAGTGGTATGCGGTCAAACGTCTTAAATAAATAACGCGATATGCTCTCGACTAATAGACAATCAAAATACATGTATATCACTATATTTTTGATATTGTAATTTGGTGTTCGGCCATATTTATGGGGTATAACATCTTCCAGACGGGGTGGGTCAGGCGTTCCTTTTTGACCGTGATTAATATACAGCGATTTAGACGGGTTTTCCCCAAAGTTTATTTCCCCTTCCATTATTTTGTCCCACTTTATTTCTATCAAACTTCCTTATTTGAAAAACCGTTCCCTTATTTCCCACCACCCGAACAAATTTCCTGCTTTTTGCATTGTGTTAAAGCGATTGTAATGCCTCTGAACTTCAAACGTGCCGAAATGCAAAGACACAATTCTAAAATTTATTATTGAAGTCTCAGCTCTTGCTTCTCAAACCAAGAGCTCATAGCGGAACTCACCAAGACCCCTTTCAAGGCTCGTATTAGTCATTTGAAAGAAGTACATTATAGTAGAACCCTGAAATATTTACATACAAAATATGAAAGTATAGCGTTTTCTTCCCTCTTAACAGATAAATGGTGCATGTTGTTAGCATACATGTACCTGTTTATCTAACGCCTGTCTGTATCTCGATATCGTCGCTGTCATGAATAATAATAATAATAATATTTAATTTTTATATAGCGCTTAATACAAATGTCTCTCAGCGCTTTACAAATATATTATTAATACCCCGGTCATTGGATTCAGTGCTTGCCCGCACACACTGTGTGCACAATCTCCACTCCCTGGGGAGTATTCCAGCCGGGCGTTACTTGATACGTTACCACCAAAATGATACCTCGCCATAAAAAGGGATATACCGGGGATCCAGTTGCCGCATACGTCTCTAATTTTGACAAATTTGTGATATCCATGGTTTTGTTATTTGGGGAGACACTGTAATGAAGCCGTCTTATAAATATAGATGATATCAATCGCAACATACTTACGATTGATATCAATCGCATCTATGTGCATAAGAAACTGCAAACTTGCGACTGATCAGAGGACTTTTGATTGACTCGGCTCAATCGAAACTCTTTATAAGACGGGTCCCATGCAGGCCTATACTGCAAGTACATGTACGCCCGTTAAGAGCAAGAAAATGTAAATGTATATATAATTTGATACCCGTCTGACCAAGGAGTTACTTGGTCTGACTCTCCGTTTAATGTTTGTAGGCCTATATCCATAACAGCCTATTGATACCGATACAGCCATGATAACAATAGAGAATATCAGTTGGCAAGTTGGTTATGTTATGTTATAATTATGGGGGTGTTTCACAAAGATCCTAAGTCGAACTTAACTCTAAGTTGGACTATTATGGAGAGCCATTTGTAGCCTTAAAAAAATATATATTCAAAAGCGAAAAATCAAGTATTTTAGAATTTTTCAGTTAATTTCCACATGAAGAACATGAAATTTCCTTGATAATAGAAAATATGAATGATTTGAATCAACATTATGCCTTTTAAAATAAGTTTTGACAAATGTGTTCAAAGGATGCTAACAGCTTTCCATAATTTTTTAAGTCCAACTTAGAGATAAGTTCAACTTAAGATCTTTGTGAAACACCCCCCCCCCCCCGGGTGACCCAGAGGTCACCACTTATTGTGGAACTATGATGACGTCTCTTCAAAACATCATTTTATTTGATATTACTCTCATCTAAACACTATGGCCTATCAACATTGTACAATCATTGGGTATTTACATACAAAACTTAGACGTGGCAAGTTGTCCCCACATTGTTATGCTGTGTTAAAAAACATCGCCCGGATGATGTTATTCTTGAATGCTTGCCACCTAGGTAGGCCATTGTTCCCATTGATAAGAGCAAAAGGGGTTTAACTCCCTGTTAAAGTATCGTGAGTTAACGCCCTCTTGGCTCCGAACAAACGTTGTGTACATAGCCTTTAGAGAGGCCTGGGACTTCCTTGGAAAATCTGCTCCGAATTTCACCTTTTTTGTCCCGTTTCTTTTGAGTAACACGAAAGGAAAACATAGACAAGGAACTGAACATTTATTTCCACTCCTTCATTTTGTATGTAAAGGGTACGATCAGTGCAATGAGTTACATTTATTATTAAAAAAGAAACCCCCTTTGTAGCTTCTGTTCCAAATCGGCAATAGCAGGTCATGATTCTTTTGCATTCAGTGATGTTTATTTCATGTTCCTGTTTCCTGATTCGTGTCCACATTTGTTTTTGAATAGGTTTTGTTTGACCCCTCCCTAAAAACTAAAAAACTAAACAAAACATGGAGAGGCGGAAGCAGGGTTTTGAGAAGGGGCGTCGTTCGGAAAAGTGTCCCGATGACGGAAACAATCAACCCAAACAAACAAAGAAAACAAAGCAACACATCATCATCAACAACGACAACAAAGTTCATAAATTTTAAAAGAGTGGGGACGTTTGAGGGAGAGGGGCGTCAACTACCCCCTCCTCCTTGGGAATCAAAAAAGCAGATCGTAAATGCATCCCCCCCCCCCCCCTCAAACAAAAAAGTGCACCAGGGTTTCGATGGTGATTGCGTTTCACTCTCGAAACCAAAAACACCCATACAATACCAACGCACTAATTACATGTAGTTTCATAATGATGTAAAACTCCAAACTATAATGCTTCCCTGGTTTTAATCACCATATTTGTATACTCCATGCAGCGAATCGTTGAATCTATAGAACAATAGTTGTTTATTACTCGGTTTCAAAACATATTTGTTTCGTGGGTGAAGAGTGCATGACCTTCGTAGACGAACTTTAAATTAGCTAGGTTACAGAAAAATACCCTTTGTCCACTAAATTGAAAATGAATAACAATCATGGTTGTGAAGCACACGTTACAAACATACAGAAAGTCCCTATACATTATGTGCATAAAGAACAAAAATAGTTATACGGAGATGGATCAAATTGAAATGAAATAGATCATTTGTGTTTGGTGTTATAATGCCTTTGGCTTTGGAATGTAATAACAAATAATCAAATACAAGATCACAACAAGGTTAGAATGATAAGACTACATAGACTACTATCCATAGATGACGTACTGTAGCCGCTCCACAGCTACACAGAGGTTGGCAAAGTTCGGCTTCTAAAGAGCCAATGATTTACGGAAATGTCTTCTCACGATCGCAAAGGCTTTCGGGGACATCAGCTCAAGGGCAATTCCAATACCCTAACCCAGAATAATCATGATTGGATTACGTAATACCTTTTAATGTTAGTGCATTTCCGAAGGAGTTTAGCAAGGCTCTTGTAATTGCCTTACTGAGTTGATTTTTCGAAAGTCTCTGCAATCGTGTTCGCTTTCAAATAAGGTCTGCGCTTGCAGACTAATCAAAGTTGTATCTGTGTAGGGGTCATGCAGGGTCACGTCCAAACGAATATCAGTCGTTTGCTTTGAGAACATCGTTGAGCTAGTCTTCATGTTTTTCAAAGTAGGCCTATCTTGGGATTGTGTTTTAATATTGAACAGCAGTAACCGGAGAATGGCAGACTATATAGAGAGATCTCCCTGGACTATGCATCATTGTCTGCCCACAGCTACCAGACCCTTGCATCCAAAAAGGTGTTTTACAAAGACTAAGGTCGACTTTAAAGGCCCACTGTACTACTTGCTCCCTCTATATAGAAAACAATGCCTAATCGGTGACCGTTGGTCCCCCATGATCCTCGTTTTCTTATGTTAATATTGAGAGCTGAGTTGATTAGATAACCACCTGTCAGTGACCACGCTGTGTGGTCTAATCCCTCCTGGCGAAACTAGTACAGACAGCCTTTAACTATACGACAGGCTGTTCATGCCACTGTTTGATCTCACCATTTACTGACATTGGTCTCTCAAGGGACGTACAAATCATGGTCTCAAATCTACAGAATTTACATTGATAATAAATTCATTGTTGAAGGAAAACAAAGTTTCTAAAGATCATAATGGTGAGAGCAACCAGTGGCACGAATGGCCTGCCATACATGTAGTTAAGTCCAGTTTAAAGTCGATCTTAGTTTTGTGAAACACTCCCCTGGAAGCATTGACCCCCTGCGCGATGCCATGGACCCCACACTGGATGAGAATACTGTATTTAATCTAGAGTGAACGTTGTGTCGTAGTGGCTCGAGAAGAACTAAGACGAAGACACTTTTTTGTATTTTTAAACACACCTCGTCGTATCTGAACCCCCCCCCCCCCCCCCCACTCAGGTTTCGAAATGACCGCATGCGTGTTGCCAAAATGTCCTTTTCGTAACAAAAGAAAAAGGTCGACCCGTATTGACTTTACACACCGGACTTTTGCTGAAAGGGGGGGGGGGGGGTGCTGAAAAAGGCTCGTATACAAAAGAAAAAGGTCGAGCCGTATTGACTTTACACACCGGACTTTTGCTGAAAAGGGGGGTCGGTTGGAACACGCATATGCGTACCCTAAATAACACTGAGTGGGGGGGCCGGGATCTGAACGAGGCTTATCCTAACTTGTTTCAAGAGGGGAGAGTCGGTTTTACCCTACCTGTGGTCAGGCTCTTTTGAGTGACTATTACGAGGCCAGGGGACTGTGTACATCACTGCATGATTACATTATACTGTAGCAAACTTGGTGAGAACATTCGCTCATTTCGATGCGTGCATTCGTAATGAAAGGATTTCAACAATTCACTGACATTTAGCAAGGCCATACGTTTTGAAATCCACGAACTTTTTGCTCATCAAGTGGGCCCGGAAATTGTCTCCAATTTATTGCCCTCCTGTTTAAAGATTAACACCCTCTTTTGTGATTGTTTTGAAACAAAATGAAAGGTCGGAAACTAAAAGGAAACACCAACCCGGTTCATGGGATCAATATGTGTTATTCTTTTAATTTCTGTCCATTGATAGGGGCTTTCCCGCTGATGACATTTTGAAGGGGGAAACGAAGGAGTGTGAGAATAGGCCTTTTTTTGTAATGTAATCAAATTTAATGCTCAAATCTTTGGTAAGTGCCGCATTAAATATTTAATTCATTCACCCGTTTACGAATAATTGTATTTTGATAGTCAGAAGAGGAATTGCATGTTTTGTAGGAAAATCCATAAAATGTGTTCTACCTACCAACAATAAAATCATGTCTGCAATTCGCATTATACTATTGAAATAAATTATTCATAATAGGTGAATGAAATAATTTGTCGTAAGGCGCTTAGCAAATGTTTGTGCACTAAATTTGATTACATTACGAAAATGGTCATGAGACCCCTTTACGTGTAGCATGTCTCAATATACAATGGGGGTTGTACGAAAATACGGAGGGGGGGGGGGGGGACTTATGATACATGGAATTCAAGATTTAATCTCCTATTATAATAGAGATCATATTCGGATCGCGTACCGTAATTATTACGACGTTTTCATATTTCACGTTTGAAAAGGTGACGCATATGTTTTTTAATAATCAAATTGATTTTCAAAGGGGAAAATGGAGCATGATACTGCAGCGCAACGAGATCCCTATACGTGTATGATTATTAGTACGAGAGCTGTACGAAAATACGAGGGGGCGGGTAAGGGAAGGGGACTTTTACTCAGATCGCGATCGCGAAAGACTTTCAAGAAACCATTTCATGCTGGAGCGGTTCGAGAAGAATAATTGAGGGGCTTGTGGATGCTTCCATTCATCAAAATTCATGATAATCATTCTTGCAAGAAGATAAACAAAATTCCAATGTGTCGGCATAATGTGGCCTTGTGATGTCATCAGTTCTGAGAACCCGTATGAATGTTAGACAAGGGAAAGAGTTAGGATTGTTTTCCCTTCGACTCATTGACTCTTGGAAGCGGATGGATCCTATATTTTGGCTATGGGAACGGACTGGTAGATTACTCAACAAGATTGCATGCTATCTTATGACGTGAATCACGTGATACATTGCATTTTATGATATCATGATTGTGATCAGCGGAGAGTAACTGACCGAGACAGCATGCATGCAGCGAACAGAACATGTAGGTGGTCAAGGTTATGGTCAATTGCAAAAGATCAGATCATATTTATTTGCTAATTTTCCTCCCAGACTATCGTGAACTAGACTTTAAATGCAGAAAATGCAGGAAAAAAAACAACTAGACTTTAATCTCTTGGTGTCATTATAAAATACTTATCAGCGCCAATTAGAGATAGATAGAGGGAGAGGGGGTAAGGGAAGAAGGGTGGGCTGTAGAATGAAAAATAAAAAGGGAAAGGAAGAGAGGGAGGGAGAGAGAGATAGAGAGAGAGAGAGAGAGAGAGAGAGAAAAGGAGAGTGGTCTTGACAGAAGAACACATTTCAAGGTAAATATTAAAATCTTATATAGATGCACCAGATTAATTTTGGAGCCAATGATATTTTAAACAATCGCACAAACCAATTAACGCACGCATTGTAATGAATCGAATAATATTTGTTTCTCTAATTCTTTTTTCCTTTGTTTTGTGTCGCTTGACTCGCTTCGCTTTGATACTTTAATGAGTGTCTGTTTTTGTGATCTTCTTGTCTGTAACAAATTAAATGTTCCGGTCGGCTTCCTTTTCCTTGTCTTATCCATGTCACCATATCCCGCAATCGGATAATGACTAACGATCACCATAATATAGGTGCTACAAACCCACTTATATAGCAGTGACACATGCACCATTGTCAACCATTGTATTTCACGCATATTGCCAAGCATAATCGTAGAAATATGTAAATAATTTCTCTTGACAATATAACTCACTCAGGTCTTGCCTGCAAAGCCCTCGTTCTGTTACGGCTGAGTGACATTCAATACACATAGCGATGATAATAATTATTGGCTATCAAAGGAGTGATCATTACTGCATGATTGCGTGTATACCTTCCTCTTTTGAAATTCACGTGTAAACTATGCAGGGGGCGTGGTACTTCCCTTTACTTCCATCAATAACGAAATTAGAAGAAAAAAAAACAAATTTTAAAGAGAAAACAAATGTTGAACAGGTAAAAATAGTTATGAGAAATTTTTCGTTCTTGTTATGTTAGATATATTATCCTAAGTAAGGCTTAAACGTGTTTTTTTTTCTCAACAGGGTAGTTCTCCAAATGTCATCATATTCGAAATAACAAAAGAAATGGTTGAAGATTTTGGACAAAATATTGGACCAAATATGCATGCCACAATCATGTTTGATAGTCCCATGTGTAATTTAACCTCTGACATTTCTGCGAACTATCTCATCAAGAGTATCTGATTTTATCGCAATATTATAGGAAAAAATGTCGGAATAGACATCTTATACTTCGTACATGATATGTTGATCCATCTTAGAAAGAATAGATGTCCTGTCTGAGTAATTATTTTCGCTGGAAAGTTTATGATAATTATTGTAGTTTATATTTCGTAGGCGTGTAAGGCGGGGGCAGTGGCGATATTCCCCCCCCCCCCCCCAACCGAAATGTTGATTAAATAGTCGGGTATAGCCACCAACTGTATGTCCAACAATAGGATAAAGTATATTTATGTAGGGAATTGAAGTAAATTACAGTGGAAAGTTATAAAATCTATATAGTTAATGATGGGACCTGACAATAGTCCTACATGATTGTGCTAGTCGAGTCTGGTCTCTATTAAATTGACAAAATAGAACATGATCAATTTAAATTGCATTGAAATTACAATAAACTTATTAATCGCGTGTGTGGCATATTTATAGAATAATATTTTGCTTTTCAAAATAATAATGGTGTCTAGTATATTACTCTCTTGAAACTAACAAATAAAATCACCATTTAAAAGGGCCGATCGAGTAGTGAACACTTAATTCGAAAGCGGTAAACAATTTAACCATGCTGAATGCACTTTATAAGTTGATTCTAGAACAATAAAAGTGTTAATCTGACATATTTTCTTGATGAAAAACAGACTAGTTCGTCGTGATAATAATACAGATACAAGAAGGATACCTGTATCCGTCAATAGGTATATCAGCACACCCTATTCCCCGGTGAAAACTTGCCCACGCCTATATGCAACGGCATTCAAAGCCGACAATAGGGTGAAATCCGCGGTTTTAATTTAAGCTCTTTCATTTGATTTTCTGTATAGCGTTTCTTTACATGTTTTAAGCCCGTCTCATCTTAACCATACTGATTATGTAACACGCCGGCAGAGCATAACATATCCACCCCTTCACCCTTTATACTGTATGAATGAACGTGACTGCATTGTCCCTATTGTGTTCTACACCCCCTTGTGAACCAAATTCCACCCTATACTGGCTGACTTATTACTCATTGACCCACACCCTTTTCTTTCTTCTTTTTGAGCCAAAAAGCCGGTTATTTTCCCACGTTTTGCCATGAATCGTTGCGGTGTTCTGACCGAGATTCATATTAAGGTCGACCTCTGAGAGAAAGAACGCAAGCTCACATATCAGTGGTTTTCGAATAGTAATAATATATCCTCAATAGCATTAGCAAAATCGCATATAGAAAAATATATACAGTGTATTATACAAGTAGTTTCAATGGAAATTAAAATAGTTCTCACATAACTACTAGTACTAATAATAATGGTACAGTATTAATTTAGAGATTATAATTATTTCTTGCATAGTAACAGTTACTAGTATAAATATCAATTATAATGGTTCTTGCATAGTACATTGTGGTAGGGTCATTTCAAGATAAAGTCGGCCATTTTGGTGTCCCATACGTCATCGAGTACTTGTAGTTGTCAATTATTGTAGTTGTTGACATGTAATTTCAAATTATAGTTGGTGTTATCTCGGAAAAATGCAAGGGAGATACATGCAAGTACTAAAAAGGGGCCAACCCGGAAAGGATGCTTTTTCTTTTTAATTTCCAAATACGTAGATTTTAAAAATACCTTTCGGCGTATTGGTGAATAATTCATTTTAATTCTTGAAATAGTGAGCCTTGTAAGCTCTTTTTCTAGGGCAGGAAGTCAGTATCTGTTAATCCCCATAAGCCGCAATCATAACCATGAATTTGCAATCAAATTAATACAACCTTTGTGGTTATAACTATTCTACATTTTCCTCCAAATTGAAACGTACGCTTTAACTTCACCCATGCGCCTATACATACTCACCCGGACATTTTGTTGTAGTTGTCGCTGCTGTTCGTGTTGCTGGTGTTGCTGTTGATGTTATCAGTTTTTTTTCAGTCGGGATGATAATTAATTGTAATAATTAATTAATAATAGCTTTCCACCATGGCTTTAAATAGCCTAGCTTACCCCGGCCAAGGCGCTAAAAGCATTCAAGGAATAAAGTTCTATCAGGTACCTATTTACTGAACTTGGGTGGAGAGTGGCAAATGTAGATTAATGACGTGTCAACGGATATTATAATATAGTGCTGCAGCAGGACTCGAACCGCGAACCATGTGATCCAGTGACGTTATCCACTAGACCACGGCTAGAAATTGGTTGCTATTATGTTTTTGTTTCTTTTGATTAAGTTAAGGCTATAAGGTTAGGCATAACTTTGGTCAAGATATACAATTTGAATAAATTAGGGTTTCGGGTGGTGTATAAAGGAAATGTATGGCGTAGCAATTATTGTTGTAGACCCAAAGCACGATTGCAAAGCCTTTCAAGAAACCAAGGTCTGGATACGTCCGTGGTCTGATACAGCTTAAACATTACTGGTCCCCGTCTCATAAACGATTGCGATAAATCACAACTTATTTACGATTGGTATCAATCGTAATTATGTACAATATACTAGGCATAGGGCACGGAAAACTTGTGACTGATTAACGGACTTGCGATTGGTTTGAATCAGTCGCAACTGTTTGTGAAACAGGGCTCTGGTCGGATCAAAATAATATCAGCATTGGTATTTGACATTAATGTTTAGAGAGAGAAATAATCAGACAATCCCATGTTTAATTCTGTCCAGACATAATACGATTGTCTTCGTGATAAAATCCGTTGAACCAGCTTGAACTCGCCTTGTCAGGCTTGTCTATTTCCGGTTCAATTTCCCATCCACTTCCGGTATTACCCCACTCAATTTCTAGTCTCTCTTCCAGTATGATTTTTTTATAATCTCAAAATAAAAACAAACGTTCTCGATACCAATTCGCAAATCACAAAGTGTTTACTGTCGATGAAATAAGGATTAATTTACGTTCATAATTATGGTAGAATATAACCTGATAATTTTCATTCCTGACATTTAACAAATTATGCTCGATTTCTTTTCCTACACTCAGCCTATTTCTCCCGTTTTTAGATCACAGTCTGATATCTAAGGCTAATTACTTCCTGTTATACGTCAAAAAGGAATCTATTATTCTTCAGTTGTCAAATAGAAAAGGAAAATATACATTAAAGACAAAGTTTACAGAACATAGCAAAATACTTGCTATCACTTAGTTTAATTCTTATATCGTACATTTTCACATCTGTAACTATTGATTGAAATCTACCCACGCTATACAGGTTGCCTATAAAGTTGGAAAACAATTTTCTCACTAATCTTCATGAAATAATTTAGAAAATAATGATTCATTCTTGCTAAATAAAGTTTATTTTTCTTCTCACAATAATTGTTCAATCTAAAGAGCCATGGAGAATAATCAATACAGTTCTGAGAAGAAATCAACTTTGTCGTTCAAGAATTTCAACCATATTGCCACAATAATATTAGTTATCTCGCTCTCTCCCTCTTTCATTCTTACTTAATATGAAAGAGGCTCCGTAGAGATACAGTCGATATTAATTAGATATAGGCCTACCTTTTGGCTCGGTATCACTAAAGCTTCCCCCTTTTTTGTCTCCAACTGCCATGATATTAAATGATAGGCCTCCACCCAATCTTTACTCGAGTATAGTCTTGGACCGTATTGAAGCACTAGCTGGACTTCATGAAAAACATATTTCGGGCGGTCATGTAAGAAAGAATAATAATAATAATAATATGCCTTGTTTACCCAGGGTAGCCTCATCAGTATTCATACTGTTCTCCCTGAGGGCCCTGCAATCATATTATTATGACAGATATTATTATTATTATTATTATTATTATTACGGAACCGAAGCATTTTTGCCCCCTTGCCTTTTCTGATAATAATAGATCCACTTCTCTAATACTCAAGTATAACTATTATTATTATTTTCATCATTATTTATATTTATATATTTGATTTATCTTTATGCAGGTAGATAAAAGAAGTGATCAACATGTATGCTGAAACGAAAAGACGGACTTATTTCCAGATGGGGATTTTCCTCGTTGGAATCGGATTTCTACTTTCACTACTTGGGGTGTACTACGTCAACGGGCTCACCTATATCGGCTCGACCGTGTACGGTTTGGCAACGCAGAGGGCGGCAACACTATGGGGAGGAATTCTGGTAAGAGGAAGATTCAAAGTCAACCATGTAGGGCCCTGTTTCATAAAACTTGTTATAAATATCAAATGCAACATTTCTATGACAAACTTGCTCTCAGCCAATCAAATGCCACGATTTTAGTAGCTTATAACAATAATTGTAGCCTTATGACACAGGGCCCAGATGCCATTGATAGATGCAGGGGCGTACGCAGGGGGGGGGGGGGGGGGTTTGGGGGGTTCAAACCCCCCCCTTTGTTTTTTGTTTTTTGTTTAAATTATTTAATAAAAAAGGTATCCTTACCCCCCCCCCCCCCCCAACGAAAAAAAAAATGTCAAATTTTGAAATTTCGAGACAAAAAAAAAAAAAAAAGTGTCCGCTTACCCCCCCCCCCCCCCCCCCCCCCCCGACTTTTTGGCTGGCTGAGTCGTTGCGATTTTTTTTTAACTCAAAAAAAAAAAAAAAAAAAGTGTCCGCTTACCCCCCCCCCCCCCCCCCCACTGAGCGACTTTTCGGCCGGCGCGATTTTCAAATTTTCGGGAGCAAAATATTTTAAACCCCCCCCCCCCCCCCCCCTTGAAAAAATCGTGCGTACGCCCCTGGATAGATGTAACAAGTGAGCGTTAATAAGGAGAAACTAATAACACTATTATTTGTTATGGATTCAATTCTCCCGTCAATCAAGTTTTTTTTTAATAATTTCTTGTCGTTTATATAATTATTTTCTTTTTAAGGGAGCAGTGGCTAATGCAAACTCCCGCATATCTTTACAATCATCAGAACAGAATATTCAACATAAACAAACGTTATAAATGCAAGAATTATGTAAATATTATTTATGCAAAATGGCATTAAATTTAAAAAAGGAAGGCATTTTTTACTGAAAAGTTATTTGGTAATAATTTGTCCACTCCCTCTCTCTTTTGCCCTATCTCTTTTTCTCTCTCACTCTCTCTCTCTCTCTCTCTCTCTCTCTCTCTCTCTCTCTCTGTCATACACAGCTTGTCTGCCTTGGCCTGAGGAATGTAACCCTTGGTCACCCTACCAACAGATTCGCTACAGACTCCATGTGGGTGAGTACAAACAAATAGGAAGAAAGAGAAGAAGGTAAAAGATAAGGAGAAGAAGGAGAAGGAAAAGAAGAAGAGGAAGAAGAAATACTTTGCATGTTATAAATTTGTTAAATTGTATTACATTCATCTTGGAAGAAAGACAAATAAACTTGAACTTAAGGAGAAGACAAAGAAGAAGAAGGAGGAGGAGGAGGAGAATAAGAAAATGGAGAAAAAGAAGAAAAAGAAGAAGGAGAGGAGAAAGAAGAAATAGAAGAGAAGAAGAAGAAGGAGGAGGAGGAGGAGAATAAGAAAATGGAGAAAAGAAGAAAAGAAGGAGAGGAGAAAGGAAGAAATAGAAGAGAAGAAGAAGAAGAAGAAGAAGAAGAAGGAGAAGAAGAAGAAGAGGAAGGAGAAAAGGAAGAAGATGATGATGAGGAAGTGGAAGCAGAAATGATAGAAGGAATTTGATTTGTAATTACGATTTTGCACTTAACCCAGCCCTCTCTGGGAAATTGTAGTGCCTAATATTTACCTGTAGTTACCTCATCAAAGCAGGTTTTGACCAGTGCCAATTCTCTTATCCAGGAAAACTAAGTATAGCGCAGCATGATGCACATTGTATCTGTTGCAATGATTATGGTCCCTACTAAAATCATGGCAAATGATATATATACATATTATTATCATTATTGTTAATTTTTGGTTTTCTTTCTCAGGATACATTTTCAGCCATCTTCACAAACCTGCTTGCTTTCCTCATTTCTGGTGCTGTCGTCGGGGTCACGCTTTGGGGCCATGTAGACTTTCTGAGGGACGCTGATGTCACCACACTTGATGG